>VDFB02054934.1:0-66180 GCA_007258455.2 Sequoia sempervirens
CATCTTCAAATTCTTAATGGTTTAGTTGCTATAGGTGACAACAGGTGAAAATTTAGTAAAACAAGCTAATTTCAATTTTTTACTATGACCAAAAAGTGGGATACGCTATTATGGGATTAACCTTATGTTTGTGTCAAATAATGTTGCTAAGTCAATCTACAATTTCATTCAACAAAGGTCAAAATGCTATGTTTAAATATAATAATTTTATCGACATTGGATACCATGAAAGAGAAATTCCAATCCAAGAGGTAACATAATTATCCACATGTAGCCCATGTGCCATATTTTAGTATGGACTGAGCATGTTCAATAGATTTAAGCATACACAAAACATATCCTTTTTGTAAACCTCCTATTGTGCTAATCTACTAATCCCCATTTTCCCAATTCATTTGAACGTACTAAAAAATATTTATGTTGGCACCTCTCTTAAAAAGAACAAAATTATAATTTGAGTTTAGCATTCAATAATGATATTAATAATACCATAAGAAGATGGAATTTCAAAGTTTCATCATGTTTGTCTCCAAATTGGTGATAAAAAATTAGTTCTTCCTTTGTAAAGTTATTATCTACTCTTCATCATCAACTCCCTTGATTTGGTCATCAAATTTGGCTTCAAGTACTTTCATTTTAGTTTGTCTTTCACTAAATTATTTAAGCATGCAGTTCCCAATAAATTCATTCTCTAATCTTCATCCTCTACTTCCATTTTTTCGTCATCAAATTTGGCTTTAGGTACTTCCATTTTAGTCTATATAGCTTTCTCTAAATTCTTCCAACAAGGGTTTTCCAATGCATTTGAATGATTTGAGGCTTTGAATCTTATTGTGTGTTGATATATCAAGAATAAAAAATGTTTGACTCTCTTAACTATTGTGCATTTGTCTTTAATTACAATGGAGCATTGAATTATAGAGAATGTTTATAAAATTTGTGTCCTAGCCATTTTCTTTTTCATTGTTCTCATTATGCCCTAATTCTCATTATTTTTTGCTAAAGTATTGTTAGCTTCATCTTATATAAAACAACATTGTTTAAATTTTATTTTGAATTTTTGAATGAAACCTAAACCCTTTTACTATCATCAAAGAATTGTTAGCTTTATCTTATATAACACAATATTGTTTAGATTTTATTTTGAATTTTTGACTAAAACCTAAACTCTTTTAGTGGCATCAAAGAAATAGTATGTTAATGTTATCGTCATTATAATGATCAAGCCTTTTAGGTAGATTCTACATAGTCATTATGGTGAAATATCAATGTCACACATGAAGAGTGATGAATAATAATTAGAAAGAAGGTTTTAAACTTCTTTTTCCTTGTTATATTTCTATTTTTGTTACCTTTGGTTTGAGCTAATTAGTAAATGGAATGATTACTTTAAATTAAATGTAACATTGCTTTCAAAGTCATCAAACTAGGACTCTATAATTGTATTAAGTTATATGTTATTACAATGTATTGTTGGGAATAATATTTGATACGATTTCACTCTTTTTGGATATGAGATTGATTAATATTTTAGACCTAGTTGTTAGAAAGGTATATTAATTCAACTTTACAATAGTGAAAACATGGCCACTTTTTCTTTTTGTAATTAGTATTGAATAGCGATTAGATCTTACCATTACAATATAATTGAAAGTATAAATAATAGTTGAAGAATAACTATATTGATTAGTCTAATAATTCATTTTCTCAATTACAATACAATCCGGAAAAAATAACCTTTAATCTTTAGACTAAAAAAACATCATTCTATAAAAGAAATAAAAACTTAAAAAGATTCGTAAACAAATATGAAACACAAATCTTATAAATATAACTCCAATATCAATTGAATATATAAATCAAATAAATACCATCTACCTTGATATTTTGCTTTCTTTTATTTCCAACAAATTGTTTACTTTATTTGAAGGGACAGTATATAATGACTAAAACTCTGTGGATTGAATATAATGACTCAAACTCTCTGGATTAAATCTGCACTTTTCATGTTTAGTAATTTGCATGTTAATAAATTTCCAACAAACAGTAAAGACTATAGTCAAATTTCAGCATATGATAATTAATGAGTTCATGTGAATTTATGAGCTTTTTGAGCCTCTTTATGGCAATTTGAAATTTAATATAATGTGGACATACTATTTATTTGAATGGATTACCATCATGATAGGTACTGAGTAAATTATTATTTTATATTCAACATAAAGTTGTTGACAATTGAGTAACGAATGATTTGTTGATTGTTGAATAATATGGATCATTTTAGTAATGGATAAATGCTGTATTTTTTTTAATAGTTTGGATGAGATCAATCTAGTAAGTCGATTGAGAAATGTTTCTTTTTTATTCTAATAGTATATTTTGAAAAAGAATTTAAGTTTTTTCATTTTTGTCTTTATTTTAAAACATTCATGTTTATCTTTGCATAATTTCAAGCATGTGTAAATTGTTCCATGTGCTAATTTATATCTGCACATATTTAAGGATGAAGAGAGATTTATTATTGTATTGAAGAACCGTTCAATTTTTACAATAATTAAGAAAAATACTGTATTGAATTTTTTACTTTAAATAAAAATACTGCATATTATCTTTATTTTTAATTATTCTTATTTTATTTCAAATTATATGTAAACTATTTCAAACTTATTTTAGAAGGACAAATCAATCATAAGATACATCTTACTGAAATTAATGTTTGAAGGCCATTTATTTTTTATTTTTTATATAAGATGTATTGGTCATTATTGAAGGGTTAAAAATTGGTCTTGGTTTCATTCAATGCAAAGGTGCAGATGTACAATAATTATGAATGGATTTATAAGTATTTAATATGCTTGTTGGAACATGTCATATTCATTGAACAAACACTCAGTCATACAATCCTTAGGATAAGAATCTGATATTATTGTGACGACATCACAATCTATTTGTAGAGTATTTCATTGATTAGAAACTGGATAAATTTTAGCAGCTGTATAGATGTTATTGGTCAGTAGATAATGTATAGCAGTCTTCTGAAGTCTATCAAGAAAATACAAACCATTGACTTTGTATTTTAGTGAATGTTATTATTTGGATAAGAAATTATACTAATCGTGAGATTGATTGATCAGTCTTGTGAATTATTAAAATTGATTTGAATGATTGGTTGAAAACCTTGTTTATGCTAGAAAGGCCATTGAAAAGTATTAGTTTTTGGATTGTGATTGACAATAATACTAAGGATTTTTAGAAGATTTATGATGTTTTTGATGATTTTATCATTCTTAAAGAGGCATGGCCAGGTGTTATGGGAAAATCAGATTGCTTTTGAATTATATTATTATACTTAGTACCCTGAAAATTATACTAGTACTTTGCTTAACTTCTTTTTCTTGTATTTAAGCATTTTCAGAGTGGAGATTTAAATCAAATCAATGATTGACCCCCGAAGGACAAGTTTTTATCCATGGTCTAGATTAAGTAAGAACTTATTAGTCTTAATTACAAATTATAAGAGTAAGGGTTGCATGCAAATTAGTTATTTCATGTTTTTTATTATTTGGCGATTGTGTATGATAAATCTGTGTTAAATAAAGTATTAAATAATTGTTATGTTTATAAGGTTATAAAGGAAATGATAGAATAATTTGTTGAAGTCATCAAATAATTTACATGAATAGGAATATTCTTCAACATCAAAAAATATTTTATATGTAAGAGAGTAGAAATGAAAATACTTTATGTCAATAATGATACAATGTACATACAAGATGAATAATGTACACAACAAAACTTGTTTGTATAGAAAAAGGTGAGACATAAAACAACATAAGATTATGAAATTTATCATAACCATATGATTTTAGACCAAAAAAAAAATGTTTGATGTTCAACTCCCTGTCCAAATATGGACACATTTGTTAGATAGGCATTGCTCATAGTCAAGTTTTGTGACATTCACAAACTTATTTTCTGCAAAGGTAAAATGCTATTTGAGAGGAGAAGTGTCAAGGATTCCTAAGGAGTTAAATATTTATTATTTTGCAATCTTCCTTTGATTAAATAGTAATACATGGTGGATGCTTAAGTGCACTCCATGAATGTGATAACACCTACACCATTTATTTTGAAGGCATATTTTTTAGGTATATTTACTATAAATAGGATCACTAGTATAATCAATAACACGATAATTAAATAAATTTTATTCTTGGTGTAAGAATAAAGACAATAATTGATTAACCTTTAATATACATTAAATGTTCATCTACCATTTTTAGTGGTTACATAATATTCTATACATGTAATGCCTCTTGTATAGGTAATAAATGGTCATATATGATAAGGTAAATTTACTTATTAATATAAATTAAGATTGGTCTTTTAATATGATAGATTTAAGATGTAAATAAATACTAGTTGAAATAACAACTAGTTTAATCGTATTACATTTCTTATAGTGCTATACATTTTGTTTTGAGACATTTGTAAGTGATCGAAGAATATAGCTAATCCAAATGATAAACATAATTATCTCTAATAATTGACTTTATTTTACTATAATAAGTAATTCATCTATATGTGATAGACATATGCCTTTTATTCAAAAGATTGAGTCAATACCCCCAAAAAATCATGATCAATCAACTCAATTTAGAATATGATTGGGGTATATGATTGTCACAAACTTATGTAGGTATGAATTTTAATGCTTTTAAGTAATAGATAGTCATCTACTAAGTATAGAATAAAAAATAGATATATAAATAAATCTCTAAGAAATGTGTGAGCTATTCTTTCTAGGCTTGTTCCCAGACAATTTATTGAGACAATAACCACCCATTATAATTAGGTTCTTTATACCCAATAAAATCAAAGCGTTTTAGAAAATACATGAAGCTCATAAAAAATGCAAGCTAAAATAACATTGAAAAAAATAGAGTAGCCAAAGATGCTTTGAAGGTTAATGTAGTTCTACCTTATCTAAGAATGTGAAGATTTATTTTCCCTTGGATTTTAACTTATCTTGAGGTCATTGTGTCCTTACAAAAGAGGATAGACTATTTTGTGCATTTTGATATAATAAGAATGTTAATTCTTAGAGAACAATATTGAACTTAGATGGTTGTGAAAACCATCTATGTAGCTTATTATCATGACATCCTCTTGGGAATATTTACCTATTGAATATACATTTTCACTTGTAACATATCTTGTGTTTCTATATTCAACCTTTTAGATGAAGAAGCTAAATTTATTTGGAGGAATTATGAACTTAATGCTTGACATAATATTAGACAAAAATAAAATAAAATTGAAATTTGATATTGCAAAATATAAGTATTGAACTATGTCATCTTAGTAAGAACTATCTATTAACAATATCTCTATCTTTATAGATTACTACAAATGTTTCATCTTTAGAAATAATTTGTTCTTGGATAGCTAAAAGCTATCCTATTCAAAAAAAATTCTTACTTTATTGTGGTTATTAGATTTAGAAAAATATTTATCATCATAAATTATTGAGACAAGGGTAGTGAGTGCTTTCATATTGTATCAAGAGACTGTTCTTTTTCTTTTAAATTCGAGAAGCATCCCTTCCACATAAAACTAAAAACAATCTCAATGTAAAAATACTATAATAATAAACTACAAATAAAGACATAATTGATTCTCCTCTTAATTATTTCATTCTTCTTCCTTATAAGAATATTATTCTCCATATCTACAAGAAATGTGGATGTCAATAAAAAATTAGCTTTTGATATATCTTATATTAAAAAGACTTGAAATATCTTCTTGAATAAAGAAGATTATTTCCTAACAAGAAAAATGTAATATACTTGTTGTAATTAGATGATACTTTATCTAAGATATTCTAATGTTTATGTCTTTTTCTCATACAACTTTATCCTAAAAATAAAGTTAATTTTACATAATTTTTTATAAGAATAATATTAAATAATTGAAATTCAATTGACAATACCAATGGTTGAACTCTAGATGAGAGTCAATGGCAATATGACTCTCTCCACTCCCTTTATAAAATTATTAGTTAATATTATCCATGACATATTCCTCTAAATCATTGCACATTATCCAAATACAAAGAAAGCAAAAAAAAATGATTTTGAACTTTATCCTATCTAATACTTGGCTCTTTAGATGCCACTTCCCCAATATTGTATTTGTAATCAGACAATGTGTCAACAACCCTATAAATGGTAACATTCTTCGATCACTCTAATCATGAACTCCCTTTGCATTCTTGGTATGAACATGGAAATTCTTCTCGAACGTGTTAGAGAAAATTCCTAAGTTTGCTAAGAACTTTCAGATGAATGGCATTGCATAAAACAATTTGGAATGCTTTATTGTGTCCCATCTATCTGAACTGGGATACCCCAAACCATTCAATTAACAAGATCTAGCAATACCACTTTGTTGATTGGTCAAGTGGATCCCAACTTTTGACATTTTATATCGATCAGACTTGACTTGATGAACAAACAATTAGAACACGTAAACCATTTTTTCTATGGTAGTCTGGTCAAAAGAGGAAATGGCTGTATTTGATCACTCTATCAGATCTACACACAAATCTTAACTATCTAAGTCTTCATCATTGATCAAAAGTAGAAAGAAAAGATTTTCACAACACTTAAGAAGGCAAGTTTTGGTCCATAGAAACAGACGTCATGTACATAGCAGAACTTATCATCCATACTAAAGCATTGATTTGATAATAGAAATGAAAATTGGTGAGCCAAGACCTGCTATTATTCTTTGCCACAAGGAGGATGCATTATTGTAGCTGCAATACAATCTGGTTTTTGTTGGATGATAAATGGTATCCAAATAGAGATAAAAAATAAGTTCCCAAGAGCTGAAACCCAACGGTGGATGCCAAAATTGGCATTCTTAGATTTGGTGGATTGGAGAGAATTGAGTCACGTTCATGTTTCCATAAAATGGGTGTTTGTGTAATATGAATTTATTATCTAATTTGAGAAAAATTTAGTTTGCATCATCATCGCTTGAAAGACATCACTTCCAACAAAACATAAGCACAAAACTATAGCTATTCATATCTAAATAAAGGAAGAGCATGATCTAGAAGTGTAGAAGGAACATGAATAGAGTCCATGGTAGGATGCACTATAAACTAAAGTAGAGAATACTATCTAGAGATCAAGAGAAAATGTTAGGAAAATGAAGGTGTCTCAACTTTTGATTTTTCCATAGCGTTAATTTTTTAAATGTTGCTAATTTTCTCACATTGTCTTGTGAGTTACAACTTACAGTTTCTTTTTTTGATGAGGAGTTAAGTTGGAAAGTTGATTTTATAGGTGGAGTTATGCATGAAGACATTTTTTATTTTTGTGTTGAGTTTGCATGGAATGTGAGTTTTCGAGGTGCAGTTATTTTGGCAAGTGCATGTTTTGTATGTGCAAGTTTGGTGACAATTAGAAACTTACCGTTATGCGTGTGCAGTGGTTTTGGCGCTTTCCATGTTGCATCTTTATCCTTTGGAAGTCGATTTAGAAATGTCTAATTTGTGCATTGTAAGCTCTATAAATATGATATTTTGCTTGAGGAGTTATAAGAGGAGAGATTGAATTCAGAGGGGTTATGCTGTCAGATTTTCTCCAAATAGAATAGGATGTAAATCTCCATGTAAAGGCTTAGAGCCTGCAATTGTATTGTAACTGTGTATTTTGTTGCTGAATAATACAATGGATCTATGCTTTTGGAGGGTGGGGTTTTTTACCCAAAAGGGTTTTCCCCATGTAAATCTTTTTGTTCATGTCTTCTGTTTTATCTTTCATGTTTGATGATTCTGTTTATTGAATTTGTTTAATACATGTTGTTGAAACTGGTTGATCATGCAAGATCTAAAATTGCATGAACTTTCCTCTAAGGATTAATGGTGGGAAATAAACTATGTTTGATTCCGCTTTATGACATAGTAGTATGTGTTTTTTGAGGTTCTTTGAAGAAACATAAATTATCGAAGACACCTACTGTTTTCAGATGTTCGTTTTGGGATGAATCAATTTCCCTTCATTTGGTATCAGAGCTTTCTTCTAGGATTTTCTTTTTGCTTGCATGTGCAAGTTTGTGAGTTGCATGTACTTGCATGTGTGTTGCATGTACTTTCATGGAATCGCATGTGGCTTGCATGTGCTTGCATGATGATGCATGTAAGAATTCTTGCCGTTTCTGGTTCTGGGCACTCCTTAGGTGAAGATTTTTTAGCCTGACAATTTTGAGGAAATCTAAAGGAATCGACTGAAGATTGATAATTTGGTGAGTGAAAGTTTTTTCTTTTTTCTTTTAGTTTTAGGAGACAACACACAACTTGAAGGATGGAAAAGACAGAAAGTGGAGTTAGTCATATTGAAATGCTGTGATTTGAAGCTCCTAGTTGATAGCGGTATAATCCTGATGCATGGGGTGTGTTTTTTATGCTTTTTGGCTATGTTGCAACAAATCTTTCATATTCGGTGTCTATGTGAGAGGCTCCTTGATGATATGGAGAAGCTTGTTTTTCAACTATGGAGTAATGTGCTTATACTAAGTGTTTTTTCCTAGTATTGGAAGGTATTGTTTTTTGTTACCCCAATTGCATGTAGGCTATGGAGTTGATCATTGGATGATATGGAAGATTCTGCAACAGTCTATCTCCCTTGGATGCATGTGCATGTTGGTGGTTGTGGAGTTGGCTTGAAAAGGCCTGGAGTTTCTGAACTACTTTTTCGTTTTGTGGATGCTTTGTACTTGCATGACTCGAATTCATATTCTTTGGATCCAAGGGTTTTATAGATTTTCCTAAAAAATAAAAATTTATGGTTATGCTCATTTGTGATAATCCATTATTCTGGTTTAACCGTCATTAGTAGAAAAATAGAAATAAATGACTAAAAAAACTACTAAAAATTGCATATAAATGACTAAACTTGTTCACGTGACCAATAATAATTTATTTCCAACCATTTTATAACATGACCAAATTTATGACTAAACCATTTTAGTTATTTATTTGGTCATTTTGATTGATCAATTTGGTAGCATATTTAATCGTTAATTTAGTCATTGATTTAGTCATATATTTAGTCATATTTATTCACTAAGCTTGGTCACGTGACCATTAGTGGAAGTTTATTGCCAATCATTTATAACACGACAACACTGTCCATTTCAGTCATTTATTATTAGTTTTTGATTGATCAATTTGGTAGTATATTTTTAGTCATTGATTTAGTCATATATTTTGTCATATTTATTCACTGATTTCTGTCAATTCATAGTATATTTATTCACTGATTTCTGTCAATTGGTAGTATATTTAGTCAATTGGTAGTTTATTTAATTGTTTGTATTCACTGATTTCTGCCTAAAAGTACTGGAAATGAGACAATGTTTTTGAGGTTTAAACATAAAACACAGAAAAACATAATCAATCATTCATTTGCACATAATGAACCACTATTAAGAAGGAAAAATACTAAAATTTTATTGAGAAAAGGTGTTCTTACAATAGATGCAAGACTTAAATATGTGTCTTTTCTTTGAAAAATGTGTTACAAAGTGTGTTTCTCAGTGCTGTGACTAAGAAAATTGAGTTACAATGCTCTACTTTTTGCTTATATAGCTCCAGAACATGAAAGAACTACTTGAAAAATGAAGCCTAAGGGTCCTATAATGATTTTACCCAATGCATTGTGTACATGTACATCCTGACTTCCTTCACTCACAAGATGCTCTAAAAATTGTGTCAACAATCAAAGTCGGTTCCTGGAATAAACAAAGACAAAACAAGAACTGTTAGCTTAATATAAACCTTATGGAAATTAAAAAATAGCTTTGGAGATTTTATACATTACCTTTTTCTTGCATTCTTCAACAAGTGGTTCAACAGGAAGGAGAGAATAAACATAAAGAATAAGACCTTTGATGAAGTCCTCGAGACAATCATCATCAAGCAGCTGACCAACAACTAAAGGAGCATTGCTTGGATTTACCTGATCAACAATAAAAAAAGAGTAAACAATTTAGTCCTTTAAATGCATGTGCAGAACCCACACATTAAGAATGATAAAGGTTGATATTATAACCAATATCTATTACAATAGCCCTTTTCCAATAAATAAGAATGTCCTTTAAGTTATATTAGTTCTCCACTGTTAAAAATACATGGTACCAACAATAAATTTCACTTGGCATGTGTAAAATATTTTGGTACACATGGCAGTCTTCCAGACATTATTAGTAACATGATAAATATGGTCTATTAATAGAACTCTTTTTAGAAACTAAAGATCTCTAAAATGAGTGACCTGCAACTTGAAGATTTCTTAAACTAAAGAGGCATATCATTAGCAAAGATACAACAAAGACTTCATGTTGCAAGACCATCAAGATACTCTACTCTACTCCACATACCGTGCACCACTATGCTATAAAAACAGTCATAACATTGTAAGTAGAGACCTGCAACTAATCATCTAAGTAGAAGGGATATAAGGACAAGAAACATATAGAAGCACTGTCTAAAATCATGAAATGGCACCATCAAGTTAGAAGGCTTACTGTCACACCATCAAAGAACTGTTGCCATTAGGAATGTGAGGCATAATACACATGGATCTGTATATTGTCTTTGTAATTGCTTCCATTACAAACCAACTGCAACAAAGACACTTATGTCTAAAACCAATGAGGAAAGCAGTCATGTATGAAACCAAGTAACCACTGTTAGAAGAAAATGAAGTAAATATGCCATTTTTCATTGTGCATTGACAATATAACTATCTCAAAAGACCATATCTATTCACCTTTGATCATATCAAAACACGACATTTCCCAACCTTGTATCTCTTGTATCATACAATCAAACCTCTTACAACTTTCTGAAGTATAAATAACAATACTCACTTCCACTGAATATCTGAATGATCAAGAAACAACTTTGACATAACTTATATGTATAAGTACCTTACCTTGTATCAAATTTTATCAACACCTTTGAAACTTACCTTGCATCAACAAACACCATTACCTTTGAGACTAATAATGTGCAACCAACGATCAAAGAAGGATGCAGATGAATACTACTGTCACAAATACCACTGTCACAAGCAACCACTATCATTAGCAAGCCACTTTTTCACTATCACAAGCAAGAAGTATAAGACCATAACTGTCACAGTTAGAGAATTGCAAACTGTCACTATCATACCAACTATTGTCGATGATCATTGATAGAATACTGTATTAGGTATACCATTCACTATGGGGTGATCCCACAATACTGGTTTACAATTTTTGGCCAAACTGGACACTAAACTGAATTTGAAGATGATGCAAACTACTGATTTGTAACATTTTGTCTATAGATTCTATATATATATATATTTTTAAAAATTTGGAATCCAATTGCATTTTTTTTTCATCTCCTTCGATAACTAGTTTTTAACAGTAAACACCATTTTTAAAGAGTGATGTTTTTTGTGCAACATGTAACTTTTTTTCTATGAAGGATAAAATTCTATTTTTTTCGAATTTAGATTTGTAACTACGATATCTAACCAATTCATTTTGTTTCATAGTGTTTTATTGAATATTTTTTCCTTAATCAAGTTTTGAAGTCAAACCAATTACAATTCAGACATAAGCGGACCGTATACAACATAAATTTTTTTGTACGTATCAAAATTCATTTTTTTTTACTGGATCAAGGACATCAATACCTTTAAAAAAAATAAAATAAAATAAAAGAGGGTAAAAACTTTATTAATCATCTAGAACAGTACAAAGTAGAAAGTAGGAAGAATCCCAAAAGGGCCAAGAAACATCATACAAGAAATCAAGAAGTGTTCATGTAACATCTCACATCCTCCGTAACCCAACCCTCCAAATCCTGAGCAAGATTCCCTAGTAAACTGTCCCAATCATCCACCAACCAAATCCCATTCTTCTCAGAAGCCCATTTGGCCAACCCATCAACCACCTTATTCCATTCCCGAGGGATATGAGAGAAGGTGATAGAATCCAGTAAATCCCCAATTCTAGTGATTTGCTTAGCCACCACCGTAAGTTGCCAACTAGCATCATCAAACTACCGTCTATTTATCAAGTCTACCACCACTTGAGAATCTGACTCATATATAATCCTTTTCTAGTTGAGGGCATATGCCCTCTTTAAAGCCAAAAGAATTGCAGAGGCCTCCATAAGGTTATTAGAGTGCTTCCCCCTATACTCCAAAAAGAAGAACACCACCACCCTAGAGCTATCTCTATCCACCCCACCAACACCAGCATGCCCAAGATTACCCCTTGTAGACCCATCCGTATTGATTATAAGAATTCTAGTGAGAGGGAGCATCCAATGCCCCTCTGAAGACCTTCCCTCTAGAAGACCTTCCTCGCCCAACCTTGGGCCTTCTAGTACCACCAACAGAAATCCCCAAATTACGAATAACACCAGTATCTCCAAGATCCACTGAGATTGAAAAGTCACATTTCACATACAAATTATCCTTCAAGGCCCTAAGAATACAAGCCCAAACATGAACTACCAACAACTTCTTATCCAAAAAGATCCTACGGTTGCACTCCAACCAAACATACCAAATAATCAGGCTGCGCCAATAGATCACCCTGTGTGCAAATACAAAGTATTCACTAAAATGGATCCAATGTTCTGCCACAACTCATCCAAAGAAGAGGGGTGCTTGCATGGAAAATTCCAGGCCTTCCACCAAAAATGACAAATATTCCTAGCAAAGGGGCACTAAAAGAAAAGATGAGGAATAGTTTCAACATCTTTTAGAAAAAGGAAACATAATGAGGGACCTTGGAAGCCTTGGTTATAGAGGTTATCCCAAGTCAAGAACCATCCATACAACACCAACCAAGAAAAGAAATTGCAATTTTTCCAAGAGAAGTTATTCCAAATATTTTTCCACCAAGGAACCTTTGTTTACCTAGTGCCTATCTATCTAAAACACAATACCCTGATGCAACAGTGTGCTACCCTTTAGGACCTAGACCCCAAGCCAACACATCCCTCTCTGAAAAAGAGCAACAAAATCTATCGGCCAAAATGGTGGACAACTCCCTCCTATCCTCCAAAGATCCACCCATGGGCCACTCCTGCATATCCTTCCACTGGAAGACAATAGTCTTTCCCAAAACCTGAGGGGCTTTGAAATCCATTACTCTGCTCCAACCAGCCTGAACAAAAATCCTACTCAAATCCTCCAAGTGAGGATGTGAGCCTGAAAGGATCAACGCGAAACCATCCCACGAGTCATGCCAAAAAAGAGCATCAAAACCTCTGTTGTAAATCCAAAACAAACCTTGTTTAACCAACATGGCTCCCCTCTTGAGAGCATCACATATCATAGAACCTTTCCCCAAAAGAATAAATTGAGGGACCTCAGTGCCATCCACTCCCCTAAGGTACTTGAAGATAAGGATCTTGGTCCAAAACTAATGTTGGTGTGTACACCATCTCCAGTATAGCTTAGCATCCAAAGCTTGCCCACTCTAATTAGCCCTATGCAATCCCAAACCACCTTCCTACTTTTTCCAAAAAACAACTTCCCACTTAATTAAGCTCGACTTCCTCGAAAGGAAATTACCTGACCAAAGAAACTGCCTACAAAGCCCTTTAAAGTATTTGATGAAATTGTGGGAGTAGTCATCACAAAGCACCTGTATATAGGTAGGTCCTGCACCATAGAATTCAATAGAGTAACTATACCATTCGTAGATAGCCATCTATAGGTGCAATGACAAACCCACCCACAAAATTTATTGATCACATCCTACCAAAAATTCCAGGGGAGTGGGCGCACATCCAAAGGGATACCAAGATAGATAAAGGGAAGCTTCCCCACCTGAAACCTTAAGATCCTGGCAATACATTGTTGGATAAGTTTGAGGGTATTAAAAAAATAAATACAAGACTTACTTTCATTTATGCTTTGACCTGATGCAGCCAAATAACAATCCAATGTCTGTCGAAAAGCAACTGCCTCAGCCACCTTAGTAGCACCCATCAATGCTGAATCTTCCACAAACTGAAGATGGGTTTGAGGAGGTAAAGAGTTACTCCATTTCTAGCCTTGAATGAGCCCATTCGTAACTCAAGGCTTAATGAATCTCCCCAAACCTTCAACCATTAGGATGAACAAATAAGGGGATAGGGGATCCCCCTGTCGAAGACCTCTAGATGCACCAAATAGATTAGAGGCCTCCCCATTTATGAGAACAAAAAATGAGGACATAGTCACACAGCTCATGAACCAATCAATCCATTCCCTAATGAACCAAAAATCACCAAGAATTTTGGTCAAAAAACCCCATTTAAATCTATCATACGCCTTAGCCATGTCCAGCTTTATAAACATGGCCTTTTCCTTCGAGGAGGCCATGGAGTGAATAGTCTCAGCCACAATAACTACACCATCCAAAATGTGACTACCCGCAACGAATCCCTCTTGTTCCTCTGAATTCAACTTATCCAGCCATGACTTCAAAAGCTCAACAATAAGCTTTGTAATGATTTTATAAACCACATTACACAAAGCAATAGGTCAAAAAAGATATAGAGAATCAACACCCTCACGTTTTGAGATAAGATCAAGAAATGTGGCATTCATGACCCTCAACATTTTCTTATTCCTTAAAGACTCCTACACAACCTCCAACAAATAAAAATTGATCACTTCCCAAAACCCTTGAGAGAACTTTGTCGAAAACCCATCTGGACTAGGAGCCTTCCCTTTTTTAAATTGAAACACAAGCTCCTCCAACTCCTTCAAATAAATAGGCTTAAGAAGAGAGGTGTTCATATCTGTAGTCACCAAAGGAGGGACACAAGCCAATATAGAAGCCTCTTCCTCACAAGCAGGTGAGGTATCTTTAGAAAAGAGGCTAGAGAAAAAGCGGACCGCCTCCTGTTGGCCTCCTACAATGATTTAACAACTAAGCCCATAAAGATATGATTCAGAGATTGGACATCTAATCTGAATAGTTTTCATAATCACCATGAAGGTGCATTTAACTTTTCAACCCAGGGATGTAGACTTGAAATGGGTCAACACAGTATGTGCACTAGGAATCCCAAAGTAGCCACATTCATTCTACAACTAAGAAAGACATAATGCTGAAAGTAAATTGCTTGGAAATAAATAACATAAATGTTGAACATCAATCAACAACTATACTAAGCTGAAGTGCATGAAAGAAATGAAAATCTAAGCAAACAAATAGGAAACTACTTTGTCTACTTTGGCTGCAGGAGCAGTCACAAAATTTAATTCTAGTGGCTACAGGAACAGACAATACAAAATTTTAACTAATTGTTGAACGAAAAATAATAACTAAACTAAAGGATGGAATGCTCACCAAGTGGGCCCCCTTGGATGAGTATCCCTTAATAAAAATGTAAACTTAGATGCGCAAACTTATAACTTCATTTTATTCATTGGAAAACATGAGTACAAACGAGCAGGATATCTGTATTACTGAAAAACTAATAATGTGAGTACATCATCAGATTAATCAACCTTTTGAGAAGGAGAATTCGAGTCTTATTTATAGGAAGGAAAGCTACTAACTAACTACCTAGCAAGGTGGTCAACTCCAACAGATTAGGAGGACGCCACTTTAGGGAAAGCATAAAAAGTGGAGAGGAGGTTATGCATGTATGGAATCTGGTCAAGCATGTTTTCCTTAATGCAGATCTAGCATAACAATAACTCCTATATTCACTCAACAAACAATTAAGACCATTTACAAGGTGGTTACAATCCTTCGATTTGAACTAGGAATTTCTCTCTTGCTGAGAGTCTTCCCTCCATTTAACCTTTGAATGATCACCTTGTTGACCTTCATGGCAAATGACTAGCTGACAGAATCTTCCCCAATTTTGTAGGCTTCTAATTATATCTGCATAACAATATTAGTACACACAACAATTGCATATCTTTATCTATCTTAAAGTAACATTCATTAATCCACATGTAAAATTAACGTAGATAGTTCATATAGCATGCCAATGTCATTAAAGATTAAAAAAATAAGCTTATGCCCAAAGTCTATGGTTTTGAGGAAATATCATAAAGGGTCAACATCCAAGTATAAAAGTCTATGAAAACTACAACAAATAGATAAGAAAATCTATCAAAATTGAGTCATAAACTAAACTCATCACCTCCCTAGAAATCTCCAACGAGGAGGTAAGAATTGAACCCTCAGGTGAGCGAAGAGAAGAAATAATGTTACCCTGTCTTCAAGCCTTCACTGAATTATGAAAGGAGGTATTCCTATCACCTTCCTGAAGCCAGTCAACATGAGCCTTCTATTTCCAAAAAAATTCCTCCCAAATCTCCCATTCCTCCAAGTTTTTAACCGCATCATCCTCTAACCTACTCAAATCTGCATCAAGCCCCTGATCTCGAATCAACTTGGTAATAGAATCCATACGCTCCTGGGAAACCCTTTTATTTTGGAACACATTTCCAAATTGGTACTTATTCCAATGTTTTAATTTATACTTCACATATTGAAGCCTCTTCACAAAGGAGTACGTAGTCGTGCTAACAATCAGTTGTCCTTCAATCCATCATCTAGAAACCATGTCAAGAAGGTTCCCCTCCTTGAGCCACATAAGCTGAAATTTTAAATTTTGTTTCCTAGGCCTACCCAGCAAATAGACAGTGAATTTAATCAGCCAATGATCTGATCCCCGCCAATCTAGAATTTTAGAGCTTGACAACCACTTGTCACCAACCCAAAAACTGGAAACAAGAAACTTGTCTAACCTTTCAGAAATGGCTTCATCTCCAAGCCTTCTATTATTCCAAGTAAACGTGCCATTCAAAGGCTTAATATCCACCAGCTGAAGCCAAGCCAAATTCTCCCTAAGAAGATTAGAAGAGGGGTCCAAATGAGGCACTCCCCCACTTTTCTCCTCAAGAGAAGCAATTACATTGAAGTCACCTGCCATAATCTAGTGAAGGGAGGGATCCAAAGATATTAGAAAATTGATATGAGACTACAATAGAATCTTACTAGGGATATCCATTGGAGCAAAGATTTTAGAAAGAAAAACTCTTTCCCCCATGTCCAAACTAATCGCTACAAGAGAAATGGAGAGTCTACTAGAGAACCACCAAATAGGATAAATTCGCCTAGGATCCCAGACGTAGGAAAGACCTCCAAAGCTCCCATGTGCACCCACACATTGACATAAACCTCTATTCCAAATCTTAGAAGGACTTTGTAGCATACTGTCCATAGATAATTTCGTCTCCTGAAGGAAAACCAAATCCGAAGAATTAGCATTGACCAATTCCCGAATAGCCTTTTGTCTAGGGATTCTACTCATACCCCTCACATTCCATGAAAGCACTATCATCATGACGGGTGAGAGAAATGAGTATCCAAAGTATTTACTGACCTAGATTCAACCAACGTCTCACTGACCAACTTAACTTTCTCTTGATCCTTCTTCCTACCCACCTTTTGGGACTTCTCAGGAGCACTCTTTTTTAGGGGTTTTTGTTGCACTCCCAAAATGGGGGAAGAAGCAAAAGCTTTACTCTTTCTAGGATCTACAGAACCCAAACCTCCAATCAAGCAAGCACTAATCACAACATAGACCAAGGAAGTACTATCCGACACACAAGGGTCCCCAAGCCCAACCTCAGGGGAGGGAGCTAAATAATCCTCCCCTTCCCCAGGGGTCTCCATAGGGCCAAGAGCCGAAGATGCAACAGTCATAGGCTCAAGATTATGAGCAATAAAAGGGGGAGCATCCACATGCATACTAGGAGATATCCCCTCCTCGTGAACTAGGTCATCCAGCACATCCAACCTGTTAAATAATCCCTCCTCGTGGCAATCTCGAAAAGTCCTCTTCTGACCTCAACCTTTGTTTTGAGACCTAACATGTACAAAACCATCTTTATCTGGAATCACTCCAGGCTGCATGGGCCCTTTTCCCTTTTTGGATCCTATATTTGATGGAGCCATCCCAATACTTGAGTTACCCACACCAGAAGCACACAAACACCTACTCTAAAGATGGCCATACTCACGGCATAAACAACATCTAAATGACAAAGTTTCATAATCTAATGGTTGAGTCCAGGAACTAGACCCCATTGTCAGTTCAATAGAATTAGGAAAAGGCTTACTCAAATCAATCTCCACACAAACACGTGCATAGGAAAAGATCCGTTTCTCTAGAGTTTATTGAGAGGGGCCAATCAGTTTTCCCAACACCATGGCAATAGACTACAAAATATCTCTCCTCCAACATTCCAGTGACAATCGAGGAAGATGAACCCAAACTAGGACCTTGGATGACAACTCCTCTGTTAAATTAAAACCCACATGCCAAGGTTTAATGAATAGTACCACCTAATTATAGAAGTATGAGCCACCTTCAAAAGCCTTATTTGTGTCCAAAATGCAATAAAAATCCACCAAGAAGAAATTATTCATAGCTAATAGAACCTCGAAGTCCCCCTTTTGGTTCCATGTCCTCTGAATCCAAGGTTCAAGGAAAGGAAGAGAGACCCTCATCCCTAGAAACTTGCCGATTAAAACATGCTTACTGAAGTATTCTAAATCCTTTGCAACCGCTTCCTTTTGAATCACTACTACCGGGCGCACTTGAGCTCTTTCCATGCAACCATTGACCTTTTGCACTTTAAATGAACTAATCTTGGACAATCCCATTCTAATGGAAGCCAAAGAAGGAACCCCATCGTTTGCCTCTGCATCACAGCGTCTCCCGACACCTCCTTCAAACCTTCATTCAAATCAATGGGCTCTCCCCACAACAACCCTTATTGAAAAATACTACCTGTAAGGAAAGCTTGAGGATGCATAAACAAACTCTCCTAATGTCAAACCTCACAGAAGGATGTAGATACGTTTTTAATTTTGTAAATACAGTTCATTAAGATGCACATGAAAGAAATAACAAAATGGAGAAATAAACACACACACAATTTGAACACCAGATTTACGTGGAAAACCCTTACGAGAGAAAAACCCACCACACCAAAGAAAAATCACCTGTATTACAGTAAACGAGTTACATACAAGTTACAGACTCTCCTTTCAGATATTCAATTACACAATAACAACATTTCCTTGATCAACCTTGTACAAAACTAATCTGATCACACATAATTATGTCTCACTATTACAATGCATCTACAACATACAATGAAGAACACACATAGATCATTCGATCATTCAACCATCAAACTCTTGAACCCCTTCACGGTTACAGTACGTTACAATGTATAGCAACAACCATGAATCATTTTTTCTCTATACAATCGATTCAGTTCAAATTCCTTTGTAGAGCAACTGTCGAACTTCCCAGGCATTCAAACGACCACCTTCCAAGTTAGCAACGTCCTCCACTTAACGGCTTACACCTAAGTAGTCCACCAAGGCTGCACTATTCACTTTACATTACGCTACCGCTGCACACTCAATAGGTTCTCGAGGGGTGATGGTAATCACACTATCGCTAGACTGTTGACAGGCTTCCATGGTATGGCGGTATACACCGCACTACCGCTACACATCCAGTGAACTCCTGTGATATGGTGGTAACCGCACTACCGCACCTCAGTGTAAAGACACCCGCGGTATGGCGGTATCCACCACTCGACAACTGAGAGACTCCTGCAATATGGCGGTAACTACGCTACCACTCCTCTCTTAATCTCCTAGTGGTATACAGGTACAAGCATGAACTTAATACTTAAGAATTCTTTGTTGCTCGGTGATAGAACCAGGGTTATACCAATAAGTTTGAAACACATATTCTCAACAATCTCCCACTTGGCAAAGAACTCACCGAACCCTTTTCAATACCTGAAGTCATTGAATATTTTGGACCCCAAGGCCCATCGAATTTTTGCACCATCTGAACTTATCTGTTCTCACTGGCTTTGTCAATGCATCAACAACATTCTTCAGAGTATCCACCTTTTCTAAACAAACCACTCCATCCTCCACCATATCTTGTAGAAAGTGATACTACACATCAATATGTTTTGTCCTAGCATGGAAAGTAGGATTTTTCGCCAGACAAATGGCACTTTGACTGTCACAAAAAATAATAATGTACCCTACATCAAAACCAATATCAGAATATAATCTCCTAAGCCAAAAGGCTTCCTTATAGGCATGAGTTGTTGCCATATACTCAGCCTCTGTAGTGGATAAAGCGACTACAACCTGTCGCTTGCTCATCCAACTAATTGCACCAAATTATAATCCACATACCCACGAATGTTAAGAGTCCTTTGTGATTCAACCAAATTACCATGGTAACACAAAGCATATTATAAAGTACCCTTTAGATATCTAAACACTCTTTTCACAATATACCAATGTGTCCTTCCTAGATTAGCCATAAACCGACTAAGTACTCCCACTACTTGGGTAATGTTTGGCCTTGTTCAGACCATTGCATACATTAAACTGCCAACTGCACTAGCATAAGGAACTTTGGTCATGTCCTCCATCTTAGTAGGAGATTTTGGACAATCATCAATAGATAGCTTCGTTCCCTGCAAAACTGGAACAACTAGCTACTTGCAATCAGTCATACAAAAGCTCTCTAGAATAGTGTTAATATACTTACTCTGGCTAAGCCAAAGCTTTCTGCTCTTTCTATCCCTGGTTATTTCCATTCCCAGAATATACCTAGTTGCACTAAGATCCTTCATTTCAAACTATGCAGACAACTGAGATTTTAGATTAGAAATCATAAACTTACTATTCCCTATGAACAACATATCATCAACATAGAGTGCAATAATAAGAACCCGATCATTTTCAGTCTTGAAGTACACACAATGATCTGATTTTGATCTTACAAAACCCACTGACAAAATAAACATGTCAAATTTCTGGTACCACATTCTAGGTCACTGTTTTAAACCATACAAAGATTTCTTTAACTTGCAAATCAGATTTTCTTTACCTTTTACCACAAAGTGCTCAAGTTGGGATATATAAATTTCTTCTTCAATATCACCATGAAGAAATGGTGTCTTCACATCCATCTACTCAATCTCCAAATCATATGTTGCTACAAGTGACAAAAGAAATCTAATAGATGTTAGCTCTGCTACAGATGAAAAGATTTCCCCATAATCAATTCCCTCTACTTGGGAATAACCCTTTGCAACCAACCTCGCTTTGTACTTTTCAATACTGCCATCCATACCTATTTTCTTTTTAAAAACCCATTTGCAACCCACAGGATTTCTACCTTCAGGCAATGGAACCAGATCCTGAGTATCATTCTTCTTTAACGATGCCATCTCTTCATTCATGGCTTCCAACCAGGAATCTGAATCAGACATTTCAACTGCCTCTTTTATAGTCCTAGGCTCATCAGTATTAGTAATCAAAGCATAGGCACAACTAGAATCCAACATAGAGAATCCATACCTACCAGGTTGCTTCTTCTCACGTGTAGACCTCCTCATAGACTGAGGCTGAGGTTGTGGTTCTTCATAACTCTCAGAGCTACTCGAACTCTCCTCAGTTTTAGGTACACTATCAATGTGTTGTTCCTCTTTTTTAGGAGTTAGAGGTATTTCAACAACATCATTTTCCTCTTTATTTTCTTTCATCCTTGACTGCAAATCCACTGAAGAAAATTTTAGCTCCCGAAAGATTACACTTTTGCTGTACACAACCTTCTCAGTCATAGGATTCCAAAGCTTGTATCCTTTCACACCAATGCCATAGCCAATAAAGATACATTTAACAACTTTGTTCTCCAATTTCAATCTCTTTACATCTGACACATAAACATATGCTTCGCAGCCAAAGACATGAATATGTCTTAGAGAGGGCTTCTTACTAGACCAAGCTTTCATAGGCGTTTTATCAACAAGTGCTGAAGAAGGAGATCAATTTACCAAGTAACATGTTGTAGGCACAACCTCAACCCAGAACTTCTGCTCCAGACCAACATTGCTCAACATACTTCTTGCCTTCTCCATCAACGTCCTGTTCAACCTTTTAGCAACTCCATTTTGTTGCAGAGTGTAAGGTGTTGTTTTATGCCTCTTAATTCCATGGTCTTTGCAATATCTTTCAAATTCTGCAGAACAAAATTCAGCACTGTTATCTATCCTCAAGCATTTGATTTTCTTACCAGTCTGATTTTCCTCCAAGTTCTTGAACTCTTTAAACCGACTGAAAACTTCTGATTTACTTTTTAGAAAATATACAAATTCCCTTCTCGAATAATCATCAATGAACGATACATAATATTTTGGATTTGACAACAAAGGAACATTTATTGGACCAATAACATCAGAGTGTATATAATCCAAAACACTAGAAGATTTGTGAGGACTAGAGTAAAAAAAACACTATGATATTTTCCATATATACAATGTTCACAAAATTTAAATTCCAGATTACAATCTTCAAGTCCCTTAACCAGGTTTTTATTTTTCAAAGTTTTTAAGTTGTTCTTACCAATATGACCTAGCCTTTGATGCCAAAGTATAGTTTTCTCTATAGGAAGTTTAACTTCCAAAGAATTATCCCCTACAAGGACTTCAGTCTTGTTGTGCAATTTTCGCACACATGCCCCACCAGGCATGGACCCTCCTTTTTCTTTTGCATCTTTGTCTCTTGGCTTGGTCAAATTTTGGTTTTGCTCTTCTTGGGAGGTTATTTTGGGATTAAGTCTAGACTAGGTTTGATGAGGACAATATTTTGAGGCTCTAGGGGAAATTTGTCTATCTTGGAATTTGAAAATGGGATTTTGAAGTGAATTTTCAATGTTATATGTAAATCTTTTTTGCACCCATGGATAGAGGACGAAAAATTAGGCTGGGTTGCTTTTTGAACTTTTTGAAAATTCCTTCTAAAAAAAAAGTTATGGAGTTTAGGGGATTTTGACCCTGCAGGGAATTGGGGGATTTTCGTCCCTGATGGAAAATCTCAAAATTTCCATTCTTGGAAAATTCCAAGACCCCCTCAAAAACTCGATTTTTTCTTTTTTGCACCCATGGATAAAGGAAGAAAAATTAGGCAGAGTTGCTTTTTGAACTTTTTGAAAATTCCTTCTAGAAAAAAAGTTATGAGGTTTAGGGGATTTTGACCTTGCAGGGAATTCGAGAATTTCTGTCCCTGATGGAAAATCTTGAAATTTCTAGGTCCCCCTCAAAATCCTGAAATTACCTTTTTTGGAAAATTCCAAGACCCCATCAAAAACTTGAAATTTTCCAAAAATGAAAAAAAATTCGAAATTTTTTTTTGAATTTTTTTTCCCAAAATAAAATTTTCTTGAAATGCAATTTTTCCCAAAATGAAAATTTTTCTCGAGAAATCTGATTTTTTCAAAAATGAAATTTTTTTTCTTTGAAATTTTAAAATGTTCACGAAAATAAAATTTTGAGATGAAAAATTTTGATTTTTCAAAAATGGAAAAATTTCCGAAAATGGAAACTTTCCATAAAAAATGTAAGTTTTTAAAAGGCCAAAATTTTATTCAAGTTTAATTTGGATTGGATTTTTAACATGTG
Organism: Sequoia sempervirens; assembly: GCA_007258455.2. Lineage (NCBI taxonomy): Eukaryota > Viridiplantae > Streptophyta > Pinopsida > Cupressales > Cupressaceae > Sequoia > Sequoia sempervirens. The sequence goes on from VDFB02054934.1 coordinate 23,616, forward strand.
AGCTACTAATGATGATATATGTTTTTTAGGATTAAATAAATCAAAAGGGGAAATTGCATATGGATTCATGCCAAAAGGGGAAATATGGAAAAGAGTTCAATTCAAATTTTAAGTGGGGTACATGGATTCTTGTAAGGGAAACTTTGATCCCTTGATTTTGATTTTGATTTCTTGTCTTTCTTCTTGCCTTTTTCTTTCGATCTACCTCGAGCAGCAAGAGCCTCCTTCGCCATCTCAGAAAATTTCCTTTTCATTTCTTTTGATAACAAAGAAGCAACCACATCTTCCATCTTGAAAGTGGTTGTCGTGCTCCCAATCGCCATCACTAAATGATCCCAAGAATCGGGCAAATAACACAACAAAAGCATACAATGATCTTCATCATCAATTTTCACACTCACAGATGTTAACTGAGCAATCAACATGTTAAATGTATTCAAATGATCAACCACAGACGCCCCTTCCTCCATCTTCAAAGAGTATAAATTCTTCTTTAAGAACAACGTATTCACCAAGGACTTTCCCTAATAAATGTCTCCAAGCTTCTTCCACAAAGATGCAGATTTCTCTTCATGAACGTTCAAGAGAACAAAGTCTACCAAACAGAGTCTTATCAACCCTTTTTCCTTCCTGTTTGCGAGGTCCCAATCTTCTTGCTTCATGCAAGTAGGTTTCATTCCATACACAACAAGCCAAAGATCACGATCCACCAACAGGTCTTCCATTTTGAGTTTCCACAACTCAAAATTGCTACCATTGAATTTCTCAATTTCAATCTTTCCTGATGTACTTTTCATCTTAATTTGCAATTTAAATTACTAGACTTCTACAAGACTCCCATTGAATAGAATGAACATAAGAAACCCAACCTACCCATAAGGATAACACAACTGGCCAAGCTCTGATACCACTTGTAAGGAAAGCTTGAGGATGCGAAAACAAACTCTCCTAATGTCAAACCTCAGAGAAGGATGCAGATACATCTTTAATTTTGCAAATGCAGTTCATTAAGATGCACATGAAAGAAATAACAAAATGGAGAAATAAACACACACACAATTTGAACACCAAATTTATGTGGGAAAACCCTTATGGGAGAAAAACCCACCACACCAAAGAAAAATCACTTGTATTACAGTAAACGAGTTACATACAAGTTACAAACTCTCCTTTTGGATATTCAATTACATAGTAGCAACATTTCCCTGATCAACCTCATACATAACTAATCTGATCACACTTAGTTATGTCTCACTATTATAATACATATACAACATACAATGAAGAACACACACATATAATTTGATCATTCCACCATCAAACTCTGGAACTCCTTCACAGTTACAATACGTTACAATGTATAGAAACAACCATGAATCATTTATTCTCTATACAATCGATTTAGTTCAACTTCCTCTATAGAGAAACTATCAAACTTCCCAGGAATTAAAACAACCACCTTCCAAGTCAGCAACGTCCTCCACTTAATGGCTTACACCTCAGCAGTCCACCAAGTCTACGCTATTCACTTTACATCACGCTATCGCTACGCACTCAACAGGGTCCCGAGGGGTGACAGTAACCACACTACCACTAGACTGTTGACAGGCTTCTACTGTATGGCAGTATACACCATGTTAGAACTGTAAATTTTGAGAATTTTATAGTTATTTATACACATGAGTTTCCAAATTAATCCTTACCATAAGCACAAAAATCCTTTCTTCATAATATTTTTTGCCCATACTTTATCAGGTGGACCCATAGAATCAATCTAGCCCTGAGTAATTCACTGTATTTTTCAAATCGGCATGAAATGGTGAGGGTCTCCCCAATCCATGAAGTATTTTTTACTAATGTGTATTTTTGTAGTCTATCGGCAAGAGTCCAGGAATATCATACCGATATGATTTCATCTACAGACACGTATTGACAAGATGCAATTCATTGTCTCGGCTACTAGAAAGTATCAAGGGGTGTATCTTGGTAAGACACAATATAATCTATGGAACATCTCCTCGACTTAAAAATGTCACAGCGTTATACATGAGACCGAGAGGATAGCTATCGGTGAGACTCCAAATGTCGATGAGACTATGAGACATTAGAGCGATATATAGTTTACAATAGTCAGTAAGACTCAAAATATCGGGGAGACTACAGGATGTTTTGAAGATGGTTTAATGAACGTTGTTAAAAGCTATCACCCAAGATTTGAAAATGTCTTGCTGACAACACTATATGATGTGACAGTATAATTTTTGAAAAGGGACTTACTGCACTCGTGTTCCAGCTAACACATTAATGGTAGGATTGAACATAAAAGGGGAATTCAATTGGAAACATTAGTGTTGAATTGATAGCAGAAGAATTAGCGTGGCGAACGGAGAACCAGGGCATTCTCTCAGTCTGAAGGTTTCGAGCAAAATACAGTAAGTCATTTGTGCCCCAGTTCCTCTAATTTTAACTTTTATAACTTTTGAAGAATGGAGTCCCCTAGCCCAAGAAAATTAAAAGGTAGAAAACTTGGTGAAAGCAGTCAACCTAAGGGAAAGAAACAAAAAACTGAAATAGAACATGAGGGCACTGAACGACGACTAAATCAAGATCTCATTGACCAGTTACCTGGCTCTGGACCTAAAGCCAAACGATCTGCTCAACTTAGGGCAGAAATAGATAAACTGGATGATAAATGTAAATTCATAGGAGATGTTTGGGCTCCAATAAGGGGATATGAATTGTTTAATTTTCACTATCATCGGAGAAATCATTTTGAACCAGTATGCAACCCATGGAAGCTTAATTTGGGAAGACTGGTGTGCCCTAATGTATTTGTAAATGTAGAATTGGTAAAATTGTTACCTGATCATTATACCCCGAAACTCAAAGCTATATGTGACCCATCCAGTGTCATGCCCAAAATTTTTATTAGAAAAACCTAACATTTTTTTTTTGAATCTATTAATTTGCTAATTAACGCTCTAAGTGTTTGGGGTGTAACATAAAACATCTCCAACATATAGCTATATTCCTTATCCATAAATGGAACCACTAATCCTGTCACCAATAGTTGATTTATATTTAACGTTAGTCTCGCATTGCTATTTATAATTAGAGGTAAGGTTAATATCAATATTCCTTCTAATATTTAAAATGATATGATAATTATCATCATAAAATTTTTCACATTAGTATCCTTTCTTTAAACTAATATTGATTTTAATCTTGTTATTGTGATACTATTATTATTCTATCTTTCACTATTAGACTATGCTTTAAAAATTAAATTTACAAGTATTGGATTCACTGGGTAAGTTAATAATATTCTCATTATAATGGTTATGATACCTTAACCCGCATTGAGTAGTTTCTACTTCAAATTCATGTTGACCATAATGTCAATATGGTATGATTATTACCATAGTTCATCGTGACCCAATGATGGTATTTTAGAGTACCAAATATGTATATTTCTATAAGATTAATTATATTGCTTGTATTAATTTTTTTTTCCATATTTTAACATCTATAAAAAGTTGTGCCAAAAGATGCTCCTAGATAGCGATGAACCTTAAAAATTAGTAATATTAATTATGCTAACATTAGTATTAGGGTAACTACTGATATGAATATTGATAAGAGTATTAACAATACTATGTCATTGATCATTAAGGTACTCGATGATAATAAGGCTTTCTCTGAAATATTATTACTCACAAATAATATTAACTCTTACTTATAATAGATATGTTAATGTGATAGAAATATCATGTTTGCATATACCCTTGTTTATACTACTATAAATTCCATCCATTAATACCCATATCAATATTATAATTGCTTTTAGTAATAATAATATTATACACATCATCCTTAATATAAAGATCCATGTTATATTTACCATTAAGCATTAATTAATCAAATAAGCACTATTATATAAATACTCTAATCACCCAAGTTGACCCCTAGATTAAGGTGGATGGTATCATGCCCTAGATCTATATGTAATACAAAAAAAACCCTATCTCTCAACTAATTGTTGCTTAAAACTTACCCTCAATAATAATACCACTATTTTATTTTATTTTAGTAATCGTTATATTATTTTTAATTCTTTTAGTTAATTCTTATATATATAATATTTATTTATTTATCTTTATTGTATGCATACATGATTATACGATTAAATATATTGCATATATTTATTTTGGAGGAAAACTTTTTATTAAAAAAAAATGGAAGATAAATCCTTTTCTAAAGAATGTTAATAATAACTATTGCTTATTTTGTTTAATACCTTTTTCTTTTTTTATTTAAAGGTTTTAAGTTCACATATTCTTTTTAAAAGAATAGGGATATATTCCACATATCCTTCTATTAAGGAATTTCAAAATGGAATTCAAATCAAAGTCCCCTGAATTAATAAAACAAAACATGAATTATAAAAAAGAACATAAACTAAGTCTTTTTTCTTGTTCCTATTATGAGTGGTATTCTTTTATAACATTCATGTATTGTTTTCTATGCCATTCAAGGAGGAGTTATGGGGGTAAAGGAATAATAAATAGAACACTAGCGATGAACTCTTTATTCAAGAGTTTCTAAATATCTATACAATTAAAATGTCGAACATGGCTAACGTAATGATATCGTGAACTTCATTATTATTATAGCATCCATAAAGATTGTATTTTTCTATTTTTTTTTTTCTAGCAAACTCCATGCTAACTAATTTTGTGTCATCCAAGGGAAAATAAGTATTGATTTCCTATCATTACAGCTACTGACAACGTCCTAATTTTTAGGCAATTAAATTTTCTTTCATTTTATATTACTCCCTACATTTTGTTATTATTTTATTATTAAACATCCCTTTTGGGAATGGAGCGGCCAACTATCTTTTATCATTGGTCAAATTTCCTTGGACATTGGGATTAAATTTTGACAAGACATACTGTAGTCCTTGCCTCTACCCAGCGCGCTGCAGCTTCCACAATTATTGTTGTCTGGGTTGATCTGATCCACGGATTGCTCACCTTCCCATTTTGGAAAAGGTTAGAGGGAGTTAAGACTTCGAGATAATACCTTCTAAGATTTATTTTTTACCACCATCTCAAGCTATGGATATGACTTCTCACTCTCTCCTGTAGATTATCATTACCATCTTTTACTTCATTTTATTTTCGTTTCAAAATAAGGTTTTTAATTTGAGCACACAATTTGAATGTTGATGTAGGAGCAGAGTCATTATCTCTAACAATGCAAGATCAGTTCAAATGGAATAGAAGTGAATAACTAGCTAAAGGTTCGACAAAAGTTTTAAGGGGTTTAAGAAATAATCTTTTGCTCTCATATTTCAACGTATAATATTCTTCTTTCTTATTTTCTTTTGAATTTTTATTGTGCCATAACCTAAAAGGTACTGACCTCTTCCAATGACTGTTTGAAACTTTAATTCCTTACGGAATGCTAGCTACAGCTACCCAATATTTAGCACAGGATGCAAAATTTAATGCTTACTTACTAATTAGAACAAGAACAATGCACATCTTTTGTTCTGATTTCTTTTATGTAATTTCTTTTTAACAACTTCACACAGCAGAAAAGGTCATTAATAAAAAAAGATAGATTTGTTGAGCTGGGCCTGGCAGGGTGCTATGACTGCAACTGTATTATTCTTTTCTTTTCTTTTTTAATACTTGACAAGGCAACACTAGTTGCAACTACGGTTATAGAGCAAGAGTAGGCTACAGGTTCAAGCCTTAATGATATGCTTAGTGCTCTCACTCTTTCTTTCTTTTTCTCCATATACTTGTGGTGCATACTTCTCTCCTGATTTATTAAGTCGTGAAGATTTTAGCTAGCAACGGAATGAAGGGGAGAACGACTGTGAGCAACCCATTCACTCCACTACATCTTCCATCCCAAGGCTCATTCTATTTAATCATTTAAAATCTACGTTATGTTTTATTAAAATTCTCTTTCTTTATTTATGTTTAGAAATGGCAGTATTGCAACAACATAAAATATTATATCTGAATAGAAGTTCATTCATACATATTAGTAACTAGTGATATACATTGTTCCATGTCTTACTTTTTATTGTACTTGCAACGAATAAAGATACTTTAAGTTTAATAACTAGAGGCATAACCCCATATGTACATTTTTAATATATATGGGAAAGCTGAAAGTATGAGATGATACATATTCCTTTCGAACAAGAGCACACATTCTCCATTTTCATTCTAGATAAAAGTACTTCATGTGCAATATGTTGAAATGAATCCACACAAGTAAATCTATAGTGATGATGTGGGTAGATTTTAGTTTGAAATTAAGTTCTCATAGAAAGATATGGCCTCAGCATTACTCAACTTTTGTAATCCCTAACATTTACATAAGAAACAGTTTGAAGATGGGGGGAGCCACAAGAAATTTCAAACACAATTCCACAAATACACACTAACACATATTAGAAAAGTGGGTACATTTAGATGGTATACAACATTTTATGAATTAAAAACAACTGTCATTTGATGGGTCACATTTAAAGCAATGGATATTATTTTTCTACTTTAGTCATAATTTTAAAGATTCATATGGAAAATAACTTCAAATTTTATTTTATTTTCTTTTCAAAGAATAGTTTAAGTGAAATGCAATAGTGATACACAATAAGAAGGAACTAGATCTGCACAATCTCACTTTTCTCCATTTCAACAAGACACTAAACTACCAACATTACAGTAATGTTTGAGAATACAAGGAACACCATGCTAACACATAAGACTTTCTCTATTACAACAATAATGGAAAATATAAAATTCCACTTGCCCAGGAATAAATTTTTCCCTTTTCCATTCTCTCCCATATTACATCAAACACTGGTTTTCCATATTATGAATAAATTTTACAAATACTATGATAGACACATAGTTGATTAGGGCTTGCTCTCCACTCTACCATAATGGCGTCATGGAGCCTCATGGGCTCTAGCCATACCCCCAAGCAAGGATTTATTTTAGCTCCAAAAAGATTAATGGAGTCTTTTCAAATTTTACTAAAAAAAAAGAAGACAAAAAATAACATAGCATCAAGTTACATGTATATAGGTTCTCCACTTGCTATTTTCAACCATGATCCATATGTAACATGCCACCTTCTTACAACAAACAAACAAAGGAGAGTGAAAGAAGAGGAAAACTTATATGTTTTCTTAGTTGAGGGAATCACATTCCCCCATCATCGTTTCCTCTCCAAGCCAAGCTATCTTCATTACTACCTCCTAAGAGGGATCACTCCTCTCCTCTTCTCATCCTTACTTACATCTCAACTAGATTTCTCAAAAGGAGAAGTGGGCAATACCCAAATCTTCCATCTTCTTGAGATATATAGGGATCTTCCAAACCTACACTCTTTCCCACAAGTGCTCACACATGTGTGAGTCTTTTGCCAATTCCAAGAACTTTTGGGGAGTAGAGGGTTGAGAGTGACAAGTCACTCTTCCCAAGCCCCAACACCTTTTGAATTTGTCACATTCATGAATGTGTACTTTTGAGGGGTCTTTTCACACTCCAAGGACAAGTTCACGTGTGTCAAAAGGTTCCAAACCCATAGGTATAGGTCCTAGGGTCTATTCTTGTTCAAAAACCAAGGAAATTGATTCAGTAATCCCTTTTTAAAACCCACACAAAAATCCATACGAATTTTGATCTTAACCAAGGGTTCCAACCCCAACCAAACTCACATCACATGTCCTACAATTGGATTGTACTCAAACATAATCACCCAACCAATAATAAAACCTCAAACCCTTCTAAGTCAAATAGGGCTACACTTAGAACTTCTCAAAGATGTATTTGATTTGATTCCAAAATTTATCTATCCTTCTATTTGCATATTCGATTCTCAACCTTTAATGTTAATCCCACATCGACTCACTTAATTTCCTGCACAACATAATTAAGCACAGTTAGACATAATAATAAACCACATTAATTGTAAATTGAATCTTTGTAACTTTATTCATGAATCATGTACATAGCTAATTACTCTTCCAATGTAATACGACACAACAATTATCTTCTTTCAAATTCATCTTATAAGTTCAAATCTCATACAATAATTCACATGCACATACATCTTTACTAAGTAAAATAACAATGATATAACATAAAGTAAAAATAAACTATAAGGTTACTGTTAGACAATCACCTTCATATCACTTGCAATATATCTAACCATCTTTTTAGGAGAAATATATAACAACTTAAGGTTGTATTAGTCACATGCAAAGAGATGTCTTACATCTCCCTCCCCTTAGCTTAGACTTCCTCTTGGAAGTCGTTAAGGTTTAAAAACATAATCTGAATATAACAACACATATAAATATATCAAACATACTAATTACTTTTACTTTCTTGATGGAAGAATCAAAACATTTAGACTATAAGCACACATTAGAGACAAATCTCTTCCATGAATAAAATATTTAAATACTTAGAACAAAATTTCTCATAATGGAACATTTATTTGATATATGATTAATTTAACAAATGCTAGCAACAATCCATGTAACTCTAATTTATTAACAATGTAATCAACTTCAATTAAATTACACAAAAAAAATATATCTAAATGAATTCATAACTGCTTATACACCTCCAAAATTTCTTTTCTTCATAAACATCACTCATGATGTTAGAAAATATTTTTGTTTCATTGACCAATCATGTCTCAGAATTATTAGCTTCACATTTTGTATAAATATATGCTTAACATAACATTTTACCTTATAATTATGGCACTCATACCATGTCTTAAATAATATAAACTTTGCATCATATGTTATTATCTTTCTCTCATAGTTCATTGGTATGCCACATCACATTCATTTGTAATTTCACATGTACACACAATAGTAGCAAGGACGCTCTTCCCAATTGGGTGCACCTGTCCTCATACAAAGGATGCTCTTCCCAAATTGGGTGTGCCTATCCTCATACAAAGGATGCTCTTCCCAAATTGGGTGAGACTCTCATCATACAACCACATCACATTTACAACACAAGGCTCACACAATGGGGTTTACAAGGATGGATATTCTTGGATACCATAGCCATTAGGAAAGATAGTTTTGAGGCCCTTCTCTAAGGGTTCCTCCATATTGATAAGAACATTCATAGAACTAGGGGAAGAATTGATTAATGACCGTCCCATACCGGTCCCATTTATAACCCCTTTCAAAATAATTCCCCAGTGCATCTACTCCCCTATACGACCTGCCAGGGAACCCCCCGGGATATGGCAGTTTACAAACTTCACATTACATCAAACATGCCAGCAATTTGCAAACAAGTAGAAAGCCTCAAACCAAGTAACATAAGATCATAAACCAAAGTTTCAATAAAACTCTCAAAGAGGAAATTGTCAATTCAAAAGAGGAACAAAATAAATATCAATTGTAGCTACATTGTAACATTCTAATCTTAATTCAAAAATAAAATTAAACAAGTCCTTGAGGCAATTTGGACTATAACAACTTTCAGATGGCTAAATAGCCTAATAAAATAAATGCAAAATTTCACACTGCTGGTGCATAATAAAATAAAACATCAATCAAGAATTACCAATAATTCATATTTCAACAATAAGATCTGCACATTACGAGCACCACATGACTTGATAAGCCACCTAAGGGGAGGAGGGGAATGGTGGTTCTCTAACCACATAAGTATTATAGCATGCAATAATTGATGGTCCCTGGCCACATAATATGAATAAATGGTGGTCCCTACCCACATAAACCTACATCATTGGTGGTCCCTGACCACATAAATATGAATCACTAGTGGTCCCCGACCACATAAATATAAGTCACTGGTGGTCCATAAAATTCCATCCTTTACCCATGGTTATAAACATCAAGGAATAGATTTGCACTATGAACCAACTAGTTTGGCTCTCATATGTGGGGGAGTACACCATGATCAACATCCATGGTAGGATTACAATGTCTCATCATAGATCCTTTATCAGGATTAGGGACAACACCCTGAGCTTGTAATTTCCCAATGGGCGAACATGTGTCTCTGAACCCCTATTTACACTAGTTGGAATCTCACACCCGTAAGGGGGAAACCATACACTAGGGGTACACATTTAACATACAATAAGGCTAACACAAGGGAATACATCACATTTCATTTAATAGATAGTTACACACTTAACACATTTACATAAACCACAATTAGCTAGCTTACATAAAGGCCATCATAAAAGGTACACATAGGGGATCGTACTAGACATCCACCACCCTTATCCCAAGTTGGATACTCTACATCTCATACTTGGGGCACAACGCATTTACTAGTTTTCACTTCACACATCATAACATAATACACTTTATGAAATTCACCATATTGTAGAACAAAATCATTTCACTTACATACACTCCATGTTATTTAAACAATATTCACTTTGCTTCTTAATCTTGTAAATATCTACTCACTTTGCATATGTAAAATAAATCACTAGATGATGCACAAATGTAGCTTATGTATATTACTCCATTTTCCTAGAATTTAACAATACATTGTACACCACACTTCCCATCCTACTAAGTGTTTTACATATATGATCAAGATTAGTTTTCTATATTTTTCCATACCATTCTTTCTTTTTCATTCAACCATGTTTATTATATTCACTAACATATCAATATGGGTAATTCCACTATAATTTTCATAGCATGATAGAGAAGGTTTCTTACTTAATAAGGAATGTAGTCAACTATTTTTGTTTGAAGTATTGCAATATGAGAAAGGAAAGCACACTCAATTCATAAAGCACATGATAAATCATGAAATAATAATTCTCACTACTTATTAATATCCTTTTACAAATCTTGCATTTTTCTATCTATGGTTGTACCATTTATTCACATGTTTTAATCACCATTTTTATAGTCACGGCTCCATCTAAACTCCTAAAGATGTGCAATGAGTAAAAGTCTAGGAAGTTTTATCTACCTTTAAGTTTTCTCCTTTACATTTGAGTGTATATGTTTTTCCTTGAAAGTGTAAGTATAGATAGCATGTACAAAATGCACACCATTAGTTGAAGGTTTTACAAATCTACTTCAGTGTCACTCAACTATATAGTTTAAATTTCTAATCACTTAATACACCATTAATCACACATAATTCATTATTCAATTTATAAATTGCTACAATTGATTATTCAATTCTTATGACATGTATACAATCTTCAAGATCAACACATAATTGAATGTGTTATTACTTCTTATATGACACACATCCTTTCTTCTTTTAGCACCAATCAAGACTTTAGTTCTTAACTTACTTATAATGAAGGTAGTAATAGCATATGATCTAGATAACTTTAAAAAAAAAAAAAAAATCAAATTCACATTTTGATAAAGTGTCCTCACAAATATTTTGTTTAATTATTATAAGGGATGGTTTAAACATCACATCTATTGGCCAGGCTCAACAATCATATCTCAATTGTATCCTTCTATGAATTCACATTTGAATTGAATCATAGAAATCATGTTGTTTCATTTACTATTTAATAGAGCACAAGAGTTTGGTAGTTGTTTTAGTTCCATTAAGTTTACTAGGTCACTGTTTACTTGCAAAGGTGCTTAAATAACTTTATTTAATTCAGGGTGAGACATGGTTTTCACCACTTTCCTAAATTGTATTTACTATACAATGCAAGACTTTGATCATTAGTTGATGTCATCATAAATTATTTTATTTTAGTTTATTTTTACTTAGCAACTACAAGGTGATTCATCTATTTCTTCGTAAGAACATGAATTATCTCCTTATACACTACGTAGTATTTCATGAGTACCTTGAATCTAATATGAAATCATGAACAAGTCCATATACTTAGGTCCAACGAGATCTACACCTTAAAGGTTTAATTTTAATCTTAGATAATATTTTAAATCCAAAAAGTATGGGGTGTTGAAATTGGCACATAATACAAAGTCAAGAGGTTTTCTATTGTTTTCAATCTTGTTGTCATTTTGATCTAATAAATTTAAGGTTTTAGAGATCGAATATTATTCAACTACAACATTTAACACATGAATCCCAATTTTAGGTCCATATAATTACTTCCTTTATCTAGTGACTAGTTCTCAAAAAGTATAGTTTTCATTCTTTATTTGTACTAAGGTTTCAATAAGAAAATATGTTTCTCCCAATACAAAAATAAAGCAAGGAGTTAGATTATTATTGTATTTTAGAATTATGGTAAGAAATTTTTTTATTTTTTTTATCATTGGATATTGTACTATCCCAGTTGGGATGGGTAAATACAACTAAGTTTTCGTTTAATATACCACATAAGCCTCTTAGAATTTTTCCTTACCAAAATTTTATTTAAATTAACATAAAGTGGTTTGCACATTCACCACACACACAATACTTAATGCCCAATCTATTCCCAGAGTTCCCTAGAGTTGCAACCTAGGGCTCTGATACCAAGTGTCATGCCCAAAATTTTTACCAAAAAAACCTAACATTTTTTTTGAATCAATTAATTTTCTAATTAACGCTCTAAGTGTTTGGGGTGCAACATAAAACATCTCCAACATACAACTATATTCCTTATCCATAAATGGAAACACTAATCCTGTCACCAATAGTCGATTTATATTTAACGTTAGTCTCGCATTGCTATTTATAATTAGAGGTAAGGTTAATTTCAATATTCCTTCTAATATTTAAAATGATAAGATAATTATCATCATCATAAAAAATTTCACATTAGTATCCTTTCTTTAAACTAATAATGATATTTTTCTTGTTATACTGATAGAAATGTCATGTTTGCATATACCCTTGTTTATACTACTATAAATTCCATCCATTAATACCCATATCAATATTATAATTGCTTTTAGTAATAATAATATTATACACATCATCCTTAATATAAAGATCCATGTTATATTTACCATTAAGCATAAATTAATCAAATAAACACTATTATATAAATACTCTAATCACCCAAGTTGACCCCTAGATTAAGGTGGATGGTATCATGCCTTAAATCTATATGTAATACAAGAAAAACGCACTAAATTTTTTTTGTAACAGTACATGTATACAATATTATCTCTCAACTAATTGTTTCTTAAAACTTACCCTCAATAATAATACCACTATTTTATTTTATTTTAGTAATCATTATATTATTTTTAATTCTTTTAGTTAATTCTTATACATATAATATTTATTTGTTTATCTTTATTATATGCATACATGATTATACGATTAAATATATTCCATATATTTATTTTGGAGGAAAAGTTTTTATTAAAAAAAAATGGAAGATAAATCCTTTTCTAAAGAATGTTAATAATAACTATTGCTTATTTTGTTTAATACCTTTTTTTTTTTTTATTTAAAGGTTTTAAGTTCACATATTCTTTTTAAAAGAATAGGGATATATTCCACATATCCTTCTATTAAGGAATTTCACAATGGAATTCAAATCAAAGTCCCCTAAATTAATAAAACAAAACATGAATTATAAAAAAAACATAAACTAAGTCTTTTTTCTTGTTCCTATTATGAGTGGTATTCTTTTATAACATTCATGTATTGTTTTCTACGCCATTCAAGGAGGAGTTGTGGGGGTAAAGGAATATTAAAGAGAACACTAGCGATGAACTCTTTATTCAAGAGTTTCTAAATATCTATGCAATTAAAATGTTGAACACGGCTAATGTAATGATATCATGAACTTCATTATTATTATAGCATCCATAAAGATTGTATTTTTCTGTGTTTTTTTTTCTAGCGAACTCCATGCTAACTAATTTCATGTCATCCAAGGGAAAATAAGTATTGATTTCCTATCATTACAGCTACTGACAATGCCGTAATTTTTAGGCAATTAAATTTTCTTTCATTTTATATTACTCCCTACGTTTTGTTATTATTTTATTATTAAACATCCCTTTTGGGAATGGACCGGCCAGCTATCCTTTATCATTGGTCAAATTTCCTTGGACATTGGGATTAAATTTTTACAAGACATACTGTGGTCCTTGCCTCTACCCAGCCCGATGTAGCTTTCACAATTATTGTTGTCTGGGCTGATCTGATCCACGGATTGCTCACCTTCCCATTTTGGCAAAGGTCAAAGGGAGTTAAGACTTTGAGATAATACCTTCTAAGATTTTTTTTTGACCACCATCTCAAGCTATGGATATGACTTCTCACTCTCTCCTGTAGATTATCATTACCATCTTTTACTTCATTTTATTTTCATTTCAAAATAAGGTTTTTAATTTAAGTACACAATTTGAATGTTGATGTAGGAGCAGAGCCATTATCTCTAGCAGCGCAAGATCAGTTCAACTGGAATAGAAGTGAATAACTAGCTAGAGGTTCGACAAAATTTTTAAGGGGTTTAAAAAATAATCTTCTGCTCTCATATTTCAACGTATAATATTCTTCTTTCTTATTTTCTTTTGAATTTTTATTGTGCCATAACCTAAAAGGTACTGACCTCTTCCAATGACTGTTTGAAACTTTAATTCCTTACAGAATGCTAGCTACAGCTACCCAATATTTAGCACAGGGTGCAAAATTTAATGCTTACTTACTAATTAGAACAAGAACAATGCACATCTTTTGTTCCCATTTATTTTATCTAAATTTTTTTTTAAACAACTTCACACAGCAGAAAAGGTCATTAATAGAGAAAGATTGATTTGTTGAGCTGGGCCTGGCAGGGTGCTATGACTGCAATTGTATTATTCTTTTCTTTTCTTTTTTAATACTTGACAGGGCAACACTAGTTGCAACTACGGTGATAGAGCGAGAGTAGGCTACAGGTTCAAGCCTTAATGATATGCTTATTGCTCTCACTCTTTCTTTCTTTTTCTCCATATAGTTGTGGTGCATACTTCCCTCCCGATTTATTAAGTCGTGAAGATTTTAGCTAGCAACGGTATGAAGGGGAGAATGAATGTGAGCAACCGATTCACTCCACTACATCTTCCATCCCAAGGCCTAGTCTATTTAATCATTGAAAATCTGGGTTCTGTTTTATTAAAATTCTCTTCCTTTATTTGTGTTTAGAAATGGTAGTATTGCAACAACATAAACTATTATATCCGAATAGAATTTCATTCATACATATCAGTAACTAGTGATATACATTGTTCCATGTCTTACTTTTTATTGTACTTGCAGCGAATAGAGATACTTTAAGTTTAATAACCAAAGGCATAACCCCATATGATATGGGAAAGCTGAAAGTATGAGATGACACATATTCCTTTCGAACAAGAGCACACATTCTCCATTTTCATTCTAGATAACAGTACTTCATTTGCAATATGTTGAAACGAATCCACACAAGTAAATCTACAGTGATGATGTGGGTAGATTTTAGTTTGAAATTAAGTTCTCACAGAGGGATATGGCCTCAGCATTACTCAACTTTTGTAATCCCTAACATTTACATAAGCGACAGTCTCAAGATGGGGGGAGCCACAAGAAATTTCAAACACAATTCCACAAATACACACTAACACATATTAGAAAAGTGAGTACATTTAGATGGTATACAACATTTTATGAATTAAAAACAACTGTCATTTGATGGGTCACATTTAAAGCAATGGATATTCTTTTTTTACTTTAGTCATAGTTTTAAAGATTTGTATGGAAAATAACTTCAATTTTTTTTTTTTCTTTTCAAAGAATAGTTTAAGTGAAATACAACAGTGATACACAATAAGAAGGAACTGGATCTGCACAATCTCACTTTTCTCCATTTCAACAAAACACTAAACTACCAACATTACAATAATGTTTGAGAATACAAGGAACGCCATGCTAACACATAAGACTTTCTCTATTACAATAATAATGGAAAACATAAAAGTCCACTTGCCCAGGAATAAATTTTTCCCTTTTCCATTCTCTCCCATATTACATCAAACACTGGTTTTCCAT
This sequence comes from Sequoia sempervirens, assembly GCA_007258455.2. Taxonomy (NCBI): domain Eukaryota; kingdom Viridiplantae; phylum Streptophyta; class Pinopsida; order Cupressales; family Cupressaceae; genus Sequoia; species Sequoia sempervirens. The sequence continues at coordinate 39,635 of VDFB02054934.1, forward strand.
ATTATGAATAAATTTTACAAATACTATGATAGACACACAATTGATTAGTTCTTGCTCTCCACCCTACCATAATGGCGTCATGGAGCCTCATGGGCTCTAGCCATACCCCTGAGCAAGGATTTATTTTAGCTCCAAAAAGATGAATGGAGTCTTTTCAAATTTTACAAAAAAAAAGAAGACAAAAATAACATAGCATCAAGTTACATGTATATAGATTCTCCACTTGCTATTTTAAACCATGATCCATATGTAACATGCCACCTTATAACAAACAAACAAAGGAGAGTGAAAGAAGAGGAAAACTTATCTGTTTTCTTAGTTGAGGGAATCACATTCCGGCATCATCCTTTCCTCTTACTACCTCCTAAGAGGGATCACTCCTCTCCTCTTCTCATCCTTACTTACATCTCAACTAGAGTTCTCAAAAGGAGAAGTGGGCAATACCCAAATCTTCCATCTTCTTGAGATATATAGGGATCTTCCAAACCTACACTCTTTCCCACAAGTGCTCACACATGTGTGAGTCTTTTGCCAATTCCAAGAACTTTTGGGGAGTAGAGGGTTGAGAGTGACAAGTCACTCTTCTCAAGCCCCAACACTTTTTGAATTTGTCACATTCATGAATGTGGACTTTTGAGGGGTCTTTTCACACTCCAAGGACAAGTTCACATGTGTCAAAAGGTTCCAAACCCATAGGCATAGGTCCTAGGATCTATTCTTGTTCAAAAACCAAGGAAATTGATTCAGTAATCCCTTTTTAAAACCCACACAAAAATCCATACGAATTTTGATCTTAACCAAGGGTTCCAACCCTAATCAAACTCACATCACATGTCCTACAATTGGATTGTACTCAAACATAATCACCCAACCAATAATAAAACCTCAAACCCTTCTAAGTCAAATAGGGCTACACTTAGAACTTCCCAAAGATGTATTTGATTTGATTCCAACATTTATCTATCCTTATATTTGCATATTCGATTCTCGACCTTTAATGTTAATCCCACATCGACTCACTTAATTTCCTGCACAACATAATTAAGCACAGTTAGACATAATAATAAACCACATTAATTGTAAATTGAATCTTTGTAACTTTATTCATGAATCATGTAAATAGCTAATTACTCTTCCAATGTAATACGATACAACAATTATCTTCTTTCAAATTCATCTTATAAGTTCAAATCTCATACAATAATTCACATGCACATACATCTTTACTAAGTAAAATAACAATGATATAACATAAAGTAAAAATAAACTATAAGGTTACTGTTAGACAATCACCTTCATATCACTTGCAATATATCTAACCATCTTTTTAGGAGAAATGTATAACAATTTAAGGTTGTATTAGTCACATGCAAAGAGAGGTCTTACAGGTGGAATGTCCAGGTAGTTAACTTTGAGGCCCAAATCAAACTCAACATACAACTACTGAACAAAATACAATGGAATCTAGTCATTGTTTGGGTATAGACCATGTGCTGTGAGAAATCATAGGTAGATCAATGAGGCCATAAAATGATCAACACATCTGGTGACCTTGTATCCCCTAACCTTACACACATTTTGAGAAAATGGAAAACAAGTGGCTTTTTTTCATTTATTTGGTGACACTATCATGTATTTGTTTAAGGGGAACGTCACCATGTACTCTTCACGCATGTGGGAAAAAATAGCTGCTACTCTATTTGGAGAATATGCACTAGTCCTCTGAAGTTCATCTTTTAGTTTTTGTAGACTATGCAATATTAACATGCATGGTTCACTATATATCCCCGGGTTTGCACCCCGTGCTAATGAATCTCTCAACTTTTTAATCCCATTACTGGTATTTGTAAACAAAAAATTTGGTGTAGGTGGAACATGATCTGCATATTCCATGTTATATATATATACAATACACCTAAAAGAGGAATGAGACTTTGGTAAATAATATATCTAGATAAAGGGAATACAAATCTAAAATAGTTATAATAATTCATCTACTCATCAATAATATTTTCATACCATTAACAATTTAAAAAGAATTGGAAGACAACTATAATCTATAACATAGCATCCTTAAATGGTTCAAATTTTAAATGAACAATGAAAGAAAGAATAAGAATACAAATATTAGTATAAAATTATTTGAAAATAATTGGTGATAAAAATATTTAATCTAATAGTTGTTAACATAAATGAACTTCAAAATAGGATTATGTAAGTGAAAAAAAAGTTCTATTGCCTTCATTGAACCTAAATTTATCTACTTAAGATATGTCTAAAATTAAGAATTCACACTAGAATATCAATATTCCATAAGAATCTCATAAAGAGGATGAATTTAATGGAAGATAATATAAAATCCTCCATATGAGAATGAATTTTATCATTACAATATGATTAAATCATCTCAATTATATAGCCAAGAACATCAAAAAATTATAGATTGGAAAGCAAAATAATCAGACATTTATCTTATTTTTATATGTATAAAGTTTAGATACCATCAAACTATTTAAACTTATAGATTGCATAAAGCTATAAATTGAATCATTAAAACTAATTTATTAAGAATCAAATCTAATAAAGTTTGACTCCATATTGCATACTTGTTATAAATATCTCACTAATTTGCAACCATACATTTTATATATGTTAAAAAATATATAATTGTTATGCCCATAATTTTTCACTAGAAAAACCCAATAATTTTTTTTTTTGAATCCTCTAATTATGCTAATTAATGTTTTAAGTGTTTATGATACAAAAATAACCATCTCCAATATAATTAACATCCTTTCTTTAATTAATTTGTTGGTTTCACTTGCTAATGCGATACTATTATTAATGCATCTCTCACTATTAACTATACTTTAAATATTAAATTTGTAAGTATCACAATTTAATGGTTACACTAATAATATTCTCATTATAATGGTTATGTCATCGTAACTCACAATGAGTTGTTCCTACTTCTATTTCTTGTTGACAGTAAGGTCAATATGGTATTATGATTATTATGATAGTTCCTCATGACCCAATGATGGCATTTAAAGTACTAAATATGTAACTTTTGATGGTAATAACAACATGAATAATTATATGGTTTGCATTTATTTATTTATTTTCCTCTCATATTTCAACATCTATAAAAGGTTTTGCCAAAAATGCTATCCAATTATCGATGAGCATTAATAAGGTTAAGTATGCTAACATTAGTATTAAGGTAACTATCGATATGAATATTGATAAGAGTATTAACAATACTCGATGATATTAAGGCTCCCTCTACAATTAATACAAACATTCTATCAATTTTATTACTCACAAATAATATTAAACTTTACTCATAATAGAAATGTTAATGTGATAGTGATATCATGTTTACATAGCACATAAACACTATTATTTGTCAGCTCATTGTTGCTTGCAAAACTTTTATTACCATCTTAGCATCCCTAATAAGATTATCAATAAAATACTTTTCTTACTCGGTGATTTTATTTGCGACTTATTTTAGTATGACGACCCCCCTTTATATTACCCTCAATAATAGTATCACTATTTGTTATTAATATATTTAATTTTAATTCTTTTATCTAACTCTTATATATTGTTATAGCATTTATTTAATTATTCATCTCTATTACAAAAATAATTATATGATTAAATATATTGCATACTTGTTATAAATATCTCACTAATCCAACTAAAAAATAATTTGTATCCCTTATATCCTTTCATCCAATGTAGCATGTCTCTTAATTGAGATCCTCTACCACAATTAAGCTCAAATCTTCTAAGTTTTATTTCAACAGAAGCAACCACTCATTGTAGAAAAGTTATTAGTAAGTGCTAAAGCCAAAACAAGTTTTTTTTTTCTATTTTGATCCATATTTTTTTCCATTCTATATCTCTTTCTAGCCATATTCTTATTGTAAGATCATAGTAAGGTAGTGCAATCGATTTAATTGCATCATTCCACAATTGTATCCACTTACCATTTTGATAAGGTCTAGGAACATCAACCAAAGGGATATTAGGGAATCAAGGTGATCAATTTGATTGAGGTGGGAAGTGTTGAGCTTGAAGGATAGATTATTAGGTATGAGGAATAAGAAGTTTGAAAAGTTTAAAGAATTGGGAGGTTGTCATGCCCATAATTTTTTACCACAGAACCTAACAATTTCTTTTTTTTTTTAACACATTAGTTAGTGTAATTACTACATTAGTTAAGTGTCATGCACCATTTGGTGTTGAGTCAAAACACAAATGCCACAACCTTTATAGCAATCACACTTACTCCAAAAAATAAATAAATAAATGGATAAAATTAAATAAATGAAGTATTGAAATTAGGCTTTCATTTAGTCATACCAACAATAATGTTATAGCTTCTTTGACAATTGGGGTTTAATGGAAAAAGGGTTATGTTTGTCAATTTTCTACCAAATCGACATATTCCTAAACAACCTCTAATTTAAATAATATTCTCATTATTAAAATTTGTTTTAACATTATCAAGTTGACATTAAACCCTATAGTAGTAGTGAACTCTCTAATCATTATATTTACATTATCTTATTATTATTTTTGTTGCATCATAATACCATTATCCCAATTTTAACCCTAATAACATTGTCCTTATGTAACCAAAATAGTATTACTAATTTCATCACTAATATAGTCATTAATATTCTATTTTATTTTAATACTATCATTTTACTCACATATGGCATTGATAGTCAGGTAAAAGTTAGCATGTTCATTGAATTTAATTTATTAAATTTTGATTTTGAAATGCAAGATTAACTAATTTAGTATTATTATTTTAATAAAATTGTAGGGTTACAGTGTTGAGACTGGATACACTGGTCCTCCACCTACTTATTTCTGTAGTACACCTATCAGTAGGGTATGTAACTAGTAAACAATTATAAATTTATTACATGTTAATAGCCTTGTTTTATGAATGGTATTTTAATATGTGATTTTGGATGTTGAACTTGCTAATATTGGAGGTTTCAAGCAAACACCTCCTAGTGCTAGTGGATTTACTTAAATGTACATAAAGATAATAGAATAAAGAGAACTTAACTAATGAATTATACTTAATATATTTGTGTAGTTTATATTCATATTGTTGGTTATGTTGCATTACACATCATTCAAACTCAAAGCATTACTTCAAATTCCATAACTAATAACTAGATGTTGATAGATGACAAAATTTAAACTATACAATATAGTTTTTTAGAAAGTCAACATAAGCAACACGATGAAATTACTTCACATGGAGGCATGTGCTTGCAAAGGTGCACCAGCACAACAAACTATGGATGCTTGGAAAAAATCTATGAAAACATAATAGTAAGCAATAGCATAGATAAGGCAGTTAGTGATGTAGAGAATCATATCAAAACACTCAATCATTAGGGTACATCTGATGTAGAGCATCCAACAAACACCTTCAACATCATTTCTTCAAGGGATTTCAATCCCAAATAGAATCAGGAGAAGATCAAATATAATTTCATCAGAAATCTACTTTTCATTCAACCAAAATCCACTCAAATTCTCTTAGCCATTCCATAGGCCATCATTCATCATTCCACTAATCAGTATTCCAATTGACTCATTCAAAGCAAAAGCCATATTAGAAAACTTTGACTTAATTAGATTCACATCATTCTCAGCCACCATAAAAACAACATAAACTTGATTATTGACACTTGAACAATTCATCCTTTCATTTATTCACCAAGGCAACAAATCAACTAAACCATACCTCACTATTATTAGTCCATTATCAAGCATTGTACTCACCATATTTTGACTACAATAGTCTATTTATAGGTTACAAACTCTTACTACAATAGAATCTTGATTATCATCTTGTGGTTAATCACCAATTGTCTCAAAAGGCTTCATAATACTCACCCATCCAACCATCAAAGTCACAAAACCTGTCTTATACACCTTAACCAAATTTAGTAAAATCAATCATATCATTAGCTTGATAGTAACCAAGCACTCAATATCATCCTTTCCACTATTTAAACAAACATTTTGTTTTGATCAGACAATATCATATTCCTCTAGTAGGTCTGTCAACCATTGAATCAGGTAGTTACATTCCTATCTCAAAGGTAATTAAAAAACTCAATGCAGATTTAGAAACATTTTATAGTACATCACAACATATGAAAGTTCTCAGATGTTTGACATAAAGAAAACCATCAGATTTCAGACTGTCCTCTGAAGAAAGGCTAGTAGATTAGGCTTGTTTTACAAAGGAGACCCCTTCAAAACCATTTCAAATCATTCAAAACCTCAAAAAAAAATTCAAGCATGTCTTATAACTCAATATTTCACCATTTATAGGGATTGAAAACCATGAAAATGTTCTAATCCAATAAACCCTCGTTTATAGGGTGTAAAAGCACAAATCAAGGAGGGTTTTGTGAAAAATACTCTTGCAAACCTCTATTTCTTTGGCCACCACTTGGAACATAATTTTTTATGTATTCCAAAACCTTATACATAATTTCCAAGACTCTGGAAGATTTGTTTATTCATGACCCATGACTGTAGCATCACTTTGTGTAGGAAAATCCTCTATTTTCTAGTGTAGCAGCAACTCCACCATGGTATTCTTTCTTTTCCCTGCACTTACAATCATCAAAACATGCAAAAAATCCTAACATTAACCTACTCCACCAATTTACTTGACCTACATTAGTGGAGTAGTCAAGAAAATCCCTATTGGACTCTCAAACTTGCCTCTAAAAGGACTCTATCGGGTATTGAAAACTGCCTTTTATTATTTTGTTTCCTAAAACTAACCTTCCAACTCTTGAAATTGGAAACTAACTCCTCTTTACATGTATTCACACTATGATTTAACTTTGGGTGTTCCTAAATAACCAACACAAGGAAACAAAACAATGGAGTAATGCTACAAATTTAGAAACAAGGAATTTTTATTTCAAAATCTAATTACAACAACACAAACTTCTTCTTTTTCTCGCCTTTACATGCCTTTTTAAAGATATTTCATTTTCCATAACTATCTTTCCATCATTTGAAACTACCCCTTTTAACCCTTAATATGCCTGATTTCCTTGTTTTTGTCAATTTAATAACTTTTAACAATATTACATTATTGCATTGTTTGCATTTTCCCACTTTGATCACCTAGAACTTACCCATAACCTTAAATACATTCAAATAAGACCTCATACACACTTTACATCATTTTTCCATGACCTTTTTTTATTGACTCAATAAAAATTTGAACACTCATCCCTTTTACAAAATTGAAAAGTATTTGATGACCTAGGTGCTCTTGTACCAACATCTGACCCAATTGAATCAGGAGAAGATCAAATTGAATAAGAAACTAAAATTTCTCTCTTTTCATCAAAAATCAAATTGTTTCATTTTTAAACAACAAGGTAACAACAAGCCAACTCATTTCAATACTTCTTATCATCCTCAGGCTTCAAACATCTTATTTATCAACAAAAATGACTAATCTATGCACATGAAACCTAATTAGAGTCACTAAACAATCCACTCTTTCATCATTCACCAAGGCACCCTTCCACTCAATTTGATTTAGCTAGGAAAAATAACCAAAAGCCAATCTTTCATGTTATAGCCTATATCCATCAGATCCTAACACACCTTTGTCATCATCAATTTATCTAAATTCAAAGCAAAAACCTGATAAAGAACTCTTAATCTTTCAATTCCTTAAACAACTCACCAAATTTTCACTTTTACCAACTAGTTCCTCAAGACCAAGATACTACAATCAACCATTTACACCTCAATCATTTCATCTGACTTCCAAGACATTACTCACATCATGTTTTTGAATGAAACAAACCTGGTTCATATCCACATAATACTGATTTATCAAATTCATAAGTTCTTATGTAGTCAAATTACCATTTCTAGCTAGGGACATATTGCTACAACATATCAAATCATCATGTTTGGCCTCAAGGCCTTCACCAAACCACTCACACACCTTTGATATCTTCACATTGATGGTTCTATGCCAAAATAAACATTTAAATCTCTGTATTTACAGTCTTACCACCATTTTGCTTGTCGGCCACATATCCCTTAATCGGGTGATTCCTTTCCATTCAATTTGTATATCAACATTCCCAATGTACATTCAAGAGCCTTTTTTAACACATCATAACATATCAAAAGTTCTCAGTAGCTTTTCATAAAGAAATTACCAGATTCTTGAATTGTTCACTGGAAAGGGCTACTAATTTAGGCCTAAATTACAAATAAAGTGCTCATAGTTTATCACCAAAATACCAAAGGACTGAAAAAAGTCATTCATCATGTCAAAAAACTAAAGAATCAAACATTTATAGTGACAAAAAGGCTCCATAAATCACTGTTCCAAAAAAGCCCTATTCTATGCACAAATCAAGCCCTACAAAGGAGGGTTTATTGCATAAGGTACTTACAAACCTTAAATACTCCTACCACCACCAAAAAAACCATGGAAATAGGCTGCATAAGCTTTAGAAACTCACCACCCACCTTCATGCATGCCTTTGCATTGAACACCACCCTGAAACCATGCTTTCCATGAAGGAAACTTTGTATTTCCTGTATGATTTAGCAGCCAATCAGAGATTTCTTGATTTCCCTATTCCTGTACACTCACAAATTGCTTAAAACATTCTAATAACCTTCTATACATTCCATCCCACCAATCTCTTAAATCTACATTGGTGGGATGGTGAATTCAAGCCTTAAATGACCCTCAAAACCCTTGACAGGTTAATCTGATAGACCACAAAAACCTTGGCTTTTAAATTTGATGGAAACTCTTCAAAACATCACTAGATGATTTTTAACACCCTGCATAATGTGAACAAACAAATATATAGCTCATGCAAGAACTAAATTAAAGAATGAAATACAGTGAAAACAGGAACAAGAAACTTTATTTATTGAAAATGATTCAAGAATACAAAATCTATTCTTCTTCCTACCTTTTACATGCTTTTATATATATTCCCAATTAGATAACTACCTTTTGAATCTCCCTCATCGAGTGAAACTACCTTAACTTCCTTGTGACTTTTAATATTCCATGCTTCTTTGCCTTTTTACAATTTTCCCCATCTTTAGCAACATTTGGAAAAAAAAGAATTTGTGACCACCTAAGGACCTTAAATATAATGAAGTATGTCTTTACATGACCTTTACATGAATTTACAAATGGGCATTCAATTTAGACAAAAAATTACCTATGAGAGGCAACTAGTAACCTAGGTGCTCCTGCACTAGTTAGTAGTTTGAAAAAATGCCTCAAAGAAATGCGGTCTCATGGTGATGGAATTCCATTCCATCACCACATGAGACCATGTATTTCTTCGAGGCATTTCTTCAAACTGCTCACCACCTTTCCTATGATACCACATTTTTCATACATGTTCACCAAAGCATTTTATCAAACTAATCACTTCCTTGCAGTTGCTGCTATGGCTAAAAGCCTAAAATAGACTTGCTTTCCAGCAAACTATATGGATTCTTGGAAAAATATCTATCAAAGCATAATTGTAAGCAATAATACCATAGAGAAGGCAATGAAATTTTTGAAAAAATTCTTGGAAGAAATGTGCTCTTATGGTGATGGAATTCCATGACGTGCATTTGTTTGTGATGGCATGCCATCACCACGAGACCCCATTTCTTTTGAGGCATTTTTTCAAAAAGTTCACTGCCTTCTCTATTCCACTATAGTTATCGTACATGTCTATGAAATCATTTAATCAAATGGTTCAGTGGCTTGCTGCTATGGGTAAAAGCCTAAAAATGCTTCCTTTCAAACAAGATATGGATAGGGAAAATAGTAAGCATGATAATCAGAAATATATAGTTTAATACTTGTACTCAAAATTTTGTTCATTAGATCTCATACATTATAAGTCATGTGACACGGATCGCTATTGTAAATTTTTTTTTATTGAATAATTTGTTGTTTTATTTTCAGATGTTGGTTGTGGAAACACCTCCAAACGTTGTGAGGGCAATGGATATCAGTGTTTCATCTGCTATGCAATCCTCGATGGCTCTGATAGGGGAGGTATGAGGTAAATTACTAAACTTCAATTTACATTCGTTGTTATAGATGTTAGTTCTAGTGAAAAATCAAACCATTATTGATTCATAGTTTAATTCCTATTTGGATGGTTTATACATGCTTGAGCATGCCTTAGCATCGGCGTGCAAATATTTCCATCGTGGAGAGTGATCGTGAGATGGTAGTAAGTGATTATTTTGTTAAATATATCATTTTTTATAATGTAATTTCTATATATTAATGTCTTTACTTCTTCTTGTAATAGTTAAAACTTCACCAGGAGCTAAAATCTAGGAGGAGGAGCAGGAGCACTCCTTGAGCACAGCAGAAATGAGCAAAAAAATTATTGCCATCGAATCACCAAACAAAGGGAAATAATTTATTTCTAGAGCATGGAGAGAAATGAATTTTGATTCCAGATCCCTTTGTTGTATGCCTAGACATGGAAATTTTGTACATATTTTGCATTGGATATATTTGACATTCTATGCCTATATGGCATTCTTTTAAGCCTATATGGCTATTTTGTAACTATATTTTATACTTATATCGACATATATTGATGTACGTGTACATGGCTATTTGGTTAATACAAATCTTTTTTATTGATATTTGGTGTCCATATTTCAACTGAGAATTTATGACACCTCTGTAGAGAAACAAAGGAATACTACAAACTAAGATACATTACACTTTTGTTCTCACTGAATTGATGTACTCTCCAACATCTCTCTTCTCTCATGCGAAGAGTTAGAACTCCTTGGCCATGCCTTTGCATCATTCAAGAAGGTTGTCTCTTTTTGACAATGTCAAAAGCATGGTTGCATAGAGATTAGGAAAAATACTTTTCCTTTTAGATTAGTAATGCATGGAAGTTTCAAAAAGTATCCTTGATATTACAAAAACATATGTTTTTATACCATAACAACAAAAATATTTTGGGGAAAAAATCGGCAAACCAAAAGTATAAGATTTTTTGAAAAAATTGGGAAAAAGTCTAGAAAAAATTGAAAAAAATCAGATTTTAAAAAAAGAGGTAAATAAAGGTAGAACAAGAGATAAAAAATTGTTTTAAAAAATTTAAAGGAATTTCCATAGCATAGAGATATAGAGAGAAATAAAATAAATAGTTTAACTAATAAATTGTAAAAATTAGATTTTTGTAGTTTATATTCATATTGTTGATTACATTGCATTGCACATCTTTCAAACTCAAAGCATTGCTTCACATTGCATAACTAATAACTAGATGCCGATAGATGACCAAATTTAAATTACAATATAGTTTTTACAAAGTCAACCTAAGCAGTTATGAAATTACTTCAGATTGCATAACTAATAACTAGGAGCAGCTACCAATTGCATTTGCTTGTCATGGCATTCTATGAGACCACATTTCTTTGAGGCATTTTTTCAAACAGTTCACTGCCTTGTCTATACTACCACATTTTTGATACATGTCTACCAAAGCATTTTGTCAAATAGTTCATTGCCTTGTTGCTATGGCTGAAAGCCTAAAACAAGTGATTTTGAACAAGCTATGGATGCTTGGAAAAAATCTATTAAAAGCATAATAGTAAGCAATATCATAGACAAGACAGTGAACTCTTTGAAAAAATGCCTCAAAGAAATGAGGTCTCATGGTGATGGAATGCCATGACAATCAAAAGAATTTGATTGTCCTGGAATTCCATCACCATGAGACCTCATTTCTTTGAGGCATTTTTTCAAAGAGTTCATAGCCTTGTCTATGCTAACACATTTTTCATACATGTCAATCAAAGCATTTTATCAAACAGTTCATTTCCTTACTGCTATGGCTAAAAGCCTAAAATAGGTGCTTTCAAACAAGCTATGGATCCTTGGAAAAAATCTATCATAGCATAATAGTAAGCAATAGCAGAGACAAGGAAATGAACTGTTTGAAAAAAATTGTCTCAAAGAAATGTGGTCTCATGGTAATGGAATTCCATGACAAGCAAATGGCTATGGATTGTCATGGCATTCCATCACCATGAGACCACATTTCTTTGAGGCATTTTTTCAAACAGTTCACTGCCTTGTCTATGCTACCACATTTTTCATACATGTTTACCAAAGAGTTTTATCAAACAGTTCAGCTCCTTGCTGCTATGGATAAAAGCCTAAAATAGGTTCTTCCAAACAAGCTATGGATGCTTGGAAAAAATCTATCAAAGCATAATAATAAGCAAAAGCATAGACAAGGAAACAAACTATTTGAAAAAAACCTCAAAGAAATGTGGTCTCAATGGTGATGGAATGCCATGAAAATCCATAGAAATTTGCTTGTCATGGCATTCATCTTGACATTCCATCACCATGAAACCACATTTCTTTGAGGCATTTTTTCAAACAGTTATTGCCTTGTCTATGCTACCACATTTTTTATACATGTCTACCAAAGCATTTTATCAAACAATTCATTGCCTTGCTGCTATGGCTAAATTCCTAAAAAAGTACTTTTGAACAAGCTATGGATGCTTGGAAAAACTCTATCAAATCATAATAGTAAGCAACAAGCTATGGTCTCATGGTTTTTTTTCACGTGAAAATCAGCGTGATTTTATTCACATTTTTTTTTAGGTTATAAACACATTTTTTTGGAAATTTTGTTGTTTTAAATGACATTCAAGTTTGTGGTTGTTTTGTTGTTTATATGATGACATGCAATATTCTAATCCTAATTCATTCTTCTAGGTTGCATAGATATATATTTTTCTTTTACATGTTTTTTATACAAATGAACCCAAAACGAACTAAACACCCCTCCAAAAAAAAATTTCCAAGCCGACGAACCGAACCCCCAAACCTGAACCTCAAAACCTATTCCAACACTCTTCATTTTTCCTACACAAACTTAATTGACCACCAAATTATATTCCCCCTTGACTTTACCCATGTTTACTCCCTCAAACCTCTCTTTTTCATTCAAAACCGTTGTTTTCCCAACTAGGGCATGTCATGCCATAACATAATTTTGACCTCCCATGTCCTTGCAAACATTTTGAACACATCAAACTTCACAATCTCACCCTATTTCTAACCTATTCAAACTTATTTTCAAGCAATTTCTTCTTTTCACCTCTTCTAGCCTTGCTTTTAAGGGGCCTCAATTTTGAATTTTCAACAAGGGAAACATTAATAATCTCTTTCAATGCCCTTACTAATGCTATTTTCTTATTCCTACTCCCTATCCTACTTACATCAAGCCCATATCACTGAGACACAACCTGAACAATAGGTGGAATGGCCTATTTCAACATACTACACTCAAACCCTTAAGGGATTGATCCGGTTGAACGTAGCTCAAGTTGATTCTACATGTTTGGGTGAGAAAGAGGACCATGCCTAGTGTGAATGTGCCTATTTAGATGCATTGGAACAATTTGTTTGGTCACAGAGTTGTAGAACAAAATTTGCACCACTTTGCAACTTTCCATTGCTTCCATTTGACACTTTTTTCATCAACTGAAAACTAGACACCACGAGAAAATCACTCCAAGATAACGAAAACCGAGAGAGGTTATTGTAGAGGGTCCCAACATGATCACATGGGATCAAACGATAAGTTTCTAAGCATCGCGGTGTCTGAGTAACCTCATGCTGAAGTTTGCAGCCATTTTTCCCTTTGGACCCTTTAGGAATTGATCCGGTTGAACGTAGCTCAGAGCGGTTCCATGTGTTTGGGTGTGAAAGAGGACCATGCCTAGCATAAACATGTCTATTCAGATGCATTGGAATAGTCTATTTCATCACATGAGCTACAGAACGAAAGTTGCACTAGTTTGCAACTTTCCACTACTTCCATTTAACACTTTTTCCATCAATTGAAAATTGGACACCACAGGAAAACCACTCCAAGATAACTACAACCCAGAGAGGTTATTGTAGAGGGGCCCAACACAATCCCATAGGATTAGATGAGAATTTTTTAAGCATCACGGTGTCCGAGTAACCTCATGCTAAAGTTTGCAGCCATTTTTCCCTTTGGACCCTTAAGGGATCGATTCGGTTGAACGTAGCTTGGAGCGATTCCTCATGTTTGGGTGAAAAAGAGGACATTCTTAGCGTAAAAATGCCTATTAGGATGCATTGGAACAGTCAATTTGGTCACACAAGTTGTAGAACAAAAGTTGCACCACTTTGCAGCTTTCCACTACTTCCATTTAACACTTTTTTCATCAACTGAAAACTGGACACGATAGGAAAACCACTCCGAGATAATGAAAACCTAGAGAGGATATTGTAGAAGGGCCCAATGTGATCCTATAGGATTAGAGATGAAGTTTCTAAGCATCATGGTGTCCGAGTAACCTCATGCTAAAGTTTGCAACCATTTTTCCCTTTCAACCCTTAAGGGATCGATCCAGTTGAACGTAGCTCAGAGCGATTCCGCATGTTTGGGTGCAAAATAGGACCATTCCTAGCGTAAAAATTCCTATTCGAACATGTTGGAATAGTCTGTTTGGTCACACGAGTTGCAAAACAAAAGTTGCACCACTTTGCAACTTTCCACTGCTTCCATTTGACACTTTTTCCATCAACTGAAAATTGGACACCACAGGAGAACCACTCTGAGATAACCAAAACTAAGAGAGGTTATTGTAGAGGGGCCCAACATGATTCCATATGATTAGACGAGAAGTTTCTAAGCACCACGGTCTCTGAGTAACCTCGTGCTGAATTTTGCAGCCATTTTTCCCTTTGGACCCTTGACTGATCGATCCGATTGAAAGTAGCTTGAAGTGATTCCGCATGTTTGGGTGCAAAATAGGACCATTCCTAGTGTAAACATGCCTATTTGGATGTGTTGGAGCAGTCTATTTGGTCACACGAGTTGCAAAACAAAAGTTTCACCACTTTGCAACTTTCCACTACTTACATTTGACACTTTTTCCATCAACTGGAAACTGAACACCACAGGAAAACCACTCTAAGATAATGAAAACTGAGAAAGGTTATTTTAGAGGGGCCCAAAGCAATACCATAAGAACAAACGAGAAATTTCTAAGCATCACGGTGTCCGAGTAACCTCATTATGAAGTTTGGAGCCATTTTTCCCTTTGGACCCTTAAGGGATTGATCCGGTTGAACAAAGGGTCTATACTCTAAACTTATCCAAACCTTACCAACTCTTGAGGCAGAAATTCAAAGGTGTAAATATTAGAAAATCCATAATCAGATCTCAATTATACCACCGTACAATGGGTAAACCACAAAACCCTCTATTGTAGCCTAAACCCTAGGGGTTTATTGAAAATGATACTTCCAAAGCTAACCACAACCTAAAAATTACTCAAAAAAGTTTGTGATACCCTGCACAAGCTCAAACAATCATAAAATAATGTTTCCCTACACAAAAACACAATTTGACTCTTCAAAACCACCATTTTTCTTAAAGAAAACTCACTTTTACACACATGGGTTTCACACCCATCTCACTTTCAGGCCTCCCCAACACTAACACATCATTCCCACACCTTAATAATGTTAGTGCATACCCATTCTTCAATCTATAGAAGCTATAGAAAGAGTAATGGGTCAAACATCCATTTTTATTGACTCAAAACCTTCAAATGTACAAGTTCGGGGTGGCTTTAGTAAATTGATGATAAAATAATCAAAACGTTATGGAAAACCTTCTAAATGGATTCAAAATAAAGGTAACTCCATATAATATGAAAATGTCAACAAATATAGATCAAATAATTGAAATATAGGCCGTACAATCTGCTGCTACAACTAAAAATACAAAACAAATTGGAAAATTCTGAGTTTTTATTGTTTTTGCTTCTTCAAATAAAAAAATCCAACCTTCAATTTGAGTTATCCATGTTTTTTTACTCTTTCCAACCAATTAAAAACTAATTCACCTTCCTAACTAACCTTTGAACTGGTTTGACTCTTCACATTCCCTCCATAATGCAAATTTTGCAATTTTACAACGTTTGAGCTTGCAAATTTTGCACATTTTGAAAAACCCAACCTCCTAAACACCTAATACTTCTCAAATATGACTAAATACATAATAGAATGGTCTCATGGACCTTATTTTAATACAAAACTCAAAACTCTATATTCTACTTCTTATTTACCTTGATGAACAAAACCTATTGAATGGTGCTCCTGCACCAATCATACATTGACCTTCTTGTCCCTCCTAAAGTTTGGACCACATCCATTATCTTGACATAAAACTCGGCATCCTTGGTCTTCTTGTTTCCCATGCCTTGATATGGTTATGCAAATGAAAATGAAGAAAAGTAATCATTTCTTTCTCTGCTCACTTGAAGAATGCATGCTTAATGTTTTCATACATGATATCAACTCTCTCATCTATTCTCATGGTTGAATACCAAAATCTAGTATGGTGGGCCTCCAGAGTTCTAGTCATCTTTCTTCCTCTTCCACCAAATGTTGGACTGATCCACACGTCTTCCAACCTAATTCACTTTGTTTTTGAAAGCTGAAGTTTCTCTTGAGTCACCAGTGTTGCTCTCTCTTCCTTTTCAAACTCTTTCATTGCTACAAATTATCTCTTGGATTTAATCATTTGTACCACATGTGGTTGATGTGATTTGAATCCTTGCATCTAAAGGAATTTTCCTACACATAAATACTACTAGGGAATTTCAAGGTTGCCATTGTAGTTGGTATTAAAACCGGTACTTGCAACATTGAAAATTATCCTTATATAAAAATTCCCTCCATCTTGTTGGCTTGCAACACTCTTGATGGTGGCTACATGAAATCTGATTCTAACTCCTCTTCTACATTAGAGGGAACTCATATCTCCTTTTTCTGACTCTTCTTAATTATCAGAATCAAAATCACTAGCTTCCATATCCAAAAAATCCCAACCACCATCTTCAATAAATTGGCCACTAGTTCAAGTTCATTTTTCTTTCATAATACTTTATATCCATGGAGTTCAGCCATTCCTTCATGCCATCAAGTGAAGATTGAGGAATGGCGTTAATGCAGAGTACATCCCACTTGAAGTCTTTCAAAATAATAGCCATATCAAATTCCTTTTTCCCAAGTCATACACTCTCAAGGTTAGCAATCATACATTAACCTTCTTTCCCCTCCTAAAGTTTGGACCACATCCATTACCTCCACATAAAACTTGACATCCTTGGTCTTCTTGGTTCCCATGCCTTGATATGGTTATGCAAATGAAAATTTAGCAAAGTAATCATCTCCTTCTCTATTGGCTGGAAGAATGAATGCTTAAGGTTTTGATACATGATATCAGCTCTCTCATATACTCTCATGGTTGAATACCGAAAACTAGTATGGTGGGGCTCCAAATTTCTAGTCATCTTTCTTCCTCTTCCACCAAATGCTGGCCTGATCCACATGTTTGCTAGCTTAATTGACTTTGTTTTTGAAATCTGAAGTTTCTCCTGAGTCACCAGTGTTGCTCTCTCTGCCTTTTCAAACTATCGTATCTAGGATTTAATCATTTGTACCACATGTGGTTGATGTGCTTTGAATCCTTGCATCTAAAGGAAATTTCCTCAACATAAATACTGCTAGGGAATTTCAATGTTACCATTGTAGTTGTTATTAAAGCTAGTACCTACAACATTGAAAATTATCCTTATATAAGAATTCCCTCCATCTTGTTGGCTTGTAATATTCATGATGGTGGCTACATGAAATTTGATTTTGATTCCTCTTCTACATTAGCGGGAATTCATATATCCTTGTTCTAACTCTTCTGAACTATCAGAATAACAATCACTAGCTTCCATATTCAAAAATTCCCAGCCACCATCTTCAATAAATTGGCAACTAGTTCAAGTTCATTTTGATTTCATAATACTTTATATCCATGGAGTTTAGCCATTCCTTCATGCCATCAAGTGAAGATTGAGGAATGGCGTCAATGCAGAGTACATCCCGCTTGAAGTCTTTCAAAATAATAGCCATATCAAATGCCTTTTGCCTAAGTCATACTCTCTCAAGGTTAACAATCATACATTGACCTTCTTTCCCCTCCTAAAGTTTGGACCACATCCATTACCTCCACATAAAACTCAGCATCCTTGGTCGTCTTGGTTCCCATGCCTTGATATGGTTATGCAAATGAAAATGAAGAAAAGTAATCATCTCCTTCTCCACTAGCTAGAAGAATGCATGCTTAATTTTTTGATACATGATATCAGCTCTCTCATCTACTCTCATGGTTGAATACTAAAATCTAGTATGGTGGGCCTCCATAGTTCCAGCCATCTTTCTTCCTCTTCCACCAAATGCTGGCCCGATCCACACGTCTGCCAGCCTAATTGACTTTGTTTTTGAAAGCTGAAGTTTCTCTTGAGTCACCAGTGTTGCTCTCTTTTCCTTTTCAAACTCTTTCATTGCTACAGATCGTCTCTGGAATTTAATCATTTGTACCACATGTGGTTGATGTGCTTTGAATCCTTGCATATAAAGGAAATTTCCTCAACATAAATATTGCAAGGGAATTTCAATGTTCCCATTGTAGTTGGTATTAAAGCCGGTACCTGCAACATTGAAAATTATCTTTATATAAGAATTCCCTCCATCTTGTTGGCTTGTAACACTCTTGATGGTGGCTACATGAAATTTGATTCTGATTCCTCTTCTACATTAGAGGGAACTCATATATCCTTGTTCTGACTCTTTTGAATTATCAAAATCAAAATCACTAGCTTCCATATTCAAAAATTCCCAACCACCATCTTCAATAAATTGGCAACTAGTTCAAGTTCATTCTACTTTCATAAAACTTTATATCCATGGATTTCAACCATTCCTCCATGCCATCAAGTGAAGATTGAGGAATGGCGTCAATGCAGAGTACATCCCGCTTTAAGTCTGTCAAAATAATAGCCATATCAAATGCCTTTTTCCCAAGTCATACTCTCTCAAGGTTAACAATCATACATTGACCTTCTTGCCCCTCCTAAAGTTTGGACCACATCCATTACCTCCACATAAAACTTGACATCCTTGGTCTTCTTGGTACCCATGCCTTGATATGGTTATGTAAATGAAAATGAAGCAAAGTAATCATCTCCTTCTCTTTTGGCTGGAAGAATGCATACTTAATGTTTTGATACATGATATCAGCTCTCTCATCTACTCTCATGGTTGAAAATCTCAATCTTGAACTAATAGTGATTACTAAGAAAGGTAATTCCACCAACTCTATCAAACAATTTACCATAGGAACAATAAAAGAAGAGGATTTGAAAGGAACTCCATGAAAACCAAGCTCTCTAAATGGTGTATCAAACTCTTAGACCTCATCCTTGCACATTTACAACCAAATTCAAATATTTTCCTTCAAAAGGCTACAAATTCAAATATTGACAATTTTGTAGCAAGAATGCATTTTTTTTGCACATTTGACCACCGAGACTCAAAAAATCACCCTAATAAACCTTAAATGGTCTTGATTGACCTTATTTAGCATAAATAAACACAAAATGCCTTAATATAATCTATTGACCACCTATCAACCTTCAAAAAGTGAAATTTTGCAACTAGGAGACTACATGCTCCTACACGAAAATTACATTGTGTCTGAGCCTTCAAGAGGCTTTAAATATAGCCTTTACAAATGATTCTACATCTTTCCAATCATGCCTAACTGTTGATCTTGTAAATAACATGACTTATTACATTATAAATCAATTGACCATGTAATATGACCTTATTCAATTGACAATTTACTCAAAACACAATTTACTAACATAAAATAATTCCATGAACCAAATTTGTTCAATAACCTTGGTGCCCCTGCACCAAATTTCAATATTTCAATAAATGTCATTACAAATACAAATCTCATTACAATGGCTTAGGTAATTTTTTCTCATAGATATTTTACAATGCCACTCATACATTCAATATTTTCTTATAATGTCTACATCATAGGTTCTCATTTAGAGGTTAACTTCAAATGAGTAACTTGAGATTCCCTCGCAAAGCTTCACATGCTCTTTTATAATGGATTCAAATTAGAATTGAGATTTGTCAAGATTATCAAAATAAGGATGTTGCATTTCTTTTTTGGTTGAGATTCTCTTCGATGGCTCAAAAATAAACATTTTCTGCAAGGAGAGACCAATCAATTTTTACTAGTTTAGTTACAGATGTACACAAAGTAAAAGAATAAAAAGAAACAACTCATCCAAAATGGAAATGAAATGAAAATAGATAGAAGGAACTTATAGATAGGCATGGAAGTCTATCAACTTAGTCACTCCTGGTCATACATCTTCACTGTGAGTTCCAAGATACCTATTGCACACAACACCTCTCATGAATCTACAATATCTTGAAATTCGAGATGCTCCTATAATATCTACATCATAGGTGCTCATGATAAGGCTAAATTCAAATGAATAACTTGAAATTCCCTCACCAAGCTTCGCACGCACTTTTTTAATGGCTTAAAATCATAATTGAGATTTTTCAAGATCATCAAAATAGGGATGTTGCATTGCTTTTGTGCCTGAGATTCTCTTGGATGGCTCATAAATCTACATTTTTTGCAAGGGGACACCACTTAATGTTTACCGGGTTACTCATAGATATGCAAATTAAAATAAGACATGATAGCATTGGCATCAAACAAATTAACATGGACACAAGTATAAATTAATAAGAACCATTCTGCATATACTTAAAAATTAATCCAATGAACCATCTAGGTCTTCTCTACTATTTATTGTGTCAAGTATTGCCTCATGGTCAAACTCACGGACCTTCCACAAGGTCTTGTTCAAAGGTCTACCCCCATATTTTCTCAAACGAACATTGGATGCCACAACAAGGTTCGAGTAATGAAGAATATTACGATGTGCATCAAAGTCCTCAAACAACCAATGTTTAACACTCTTATGTGGGTACCTTCTAAGCCACGTTCTAGTAACAACAATTGAGCCTGTAGGGTATTTGATGTTTTCTCCATCTCTAACTGGGGATTCCAATTTATTTTTCACCTCAACACAACAACACAAGTAATATTCTATTCCCTCTTCTTTTTCTTCATCTTCAATAACTGCATAAACATGCCCTGCATTGATATGTGGAGAAAATCACTTGAAATTGGTCAACATTACGAATACAGTACAAAGATAACAATATGGAATTTCAAAAACTAAGCAAGTAGATATATTACCTGGTTGAACTAGATCTAATACGTGGTCAAAGTCAACTGATGATTCCATCTGTGTTAGTTTCAATGCCGTTGGAGAGCGATATGTGTGAAGTGGGCTAAGAATACTTGTCAACCATTTGTCAACCCACTCCCCTGACTCGCAATCATTCCAAGCTTGCATTGTACATGAAGAACAAAAGCATGCCATCTTATGTGTATCGATACTCCATGAACTTGCATTTGAGCTAAGGAAAGATTGTAGCTCACTCGATCCTGTTAATGTACAACAATCCTCACATGTTACAATGTCAGTATCATCCATCAACCAAAAAAATCTATGAACTGAAGACGTACCTTCATTACCTAGACCCATCAAAGCATTACACCACTTGATGATTGAACTTGCATCTATCAACTTTGCATTGTCTTTATACTTTAACTCTTCTCGTGCTAATGCTATTTTCACACATGCTCCTGCACCATGATGCTCCCCCTTTCCATGCCCAGCCTCACAAAAATTTCCAAATATGTTGAAGACCTATAGTGAGATGCATCCTACACAACTATTAGAACATGCACGCGTTCTTGAACTGTGGTGCATAGTTATCTGACCCTATTATATGTCGACTGTATGCTATGCTCCTCTGACCCAAATCACTATAGAACATCTGGAAGCAACTTTGCATGATCTTTGGAGAATATGTGTGATCATCACTAATATAAAAGTGATACTCTCTCAATACCTTCCTTTGGTCCTCTGTACTATTAGCTGCATGATTGAATGCTATGTGAAAAAATATCAAAACCTATGTGGAGTTATAATACTGTGATTGCACCTCACACTGTGGCTGTAGAATGTAGTTCTCTGCAAAGTCAACCACTAATACTATGCTACCAACTGGAAAGGTGTGCTTGCATAGCTTGAATTGTGTGTCCAGCTATCGGGCTCTATGGGTATGCCTTGCATACTCATACCCTAGATTCTCACGAAACATGGATATAAACTGATACATTCGAATCTTCTCAATAACCAAATCACACCTTTTTTCTTGAGACCCATATTTTGTAGTGTATGCCACTATTTTATACTTCCCAAAATCTACTAGTTTATGTCCCACCTCATATGTGCTTTCCATATGCTGACATACTGGCATTCGTTGCAAGCCACCGCAATGCTCGCATGAACCATCCAAGCATGTTGTCCTGTAGAATATTTGGCCATCCTCTATTTGACATAATTTTTTTGATAAGAACTCTCTTGAAGATTTTAGTGGGACTTCTATGCCACAATCCTGCAAAACATCGTTAGTATACAAATCTAAACATATAGAACGATAAACATCATAATGGTTAGCGAATTCAATATGTAGTCTACAACAAAAAAGTAGTGCCTATGTGATTTATCTTGACATAAAAAGGTTTAAGCATGTCAAAAAATCTTTGAGAAATACTAATTTGAGGATAAGCATTTTGAAATTTATGAAAAAATTAGGTTTGAGTCGTATCCAAAAAATGCTTCAGATGTGGCTCATGGTTCATACTACCGATTCTCCTTATTATGACATCTCTTTGATTGAAAGATGGCCTTGTATTATTCTTCCAATAATCTTCAATTAGTGTTCTCAGTGCTTCAACAACTTTTTTATCTTTATGTGGCAGTCTTCCCAAGAATGCCCATAATTCATTTGAATTGGTGCCCTCAATTCTTTGCCGCCTTGAAATGGATTTTAATAAAAAAATTCTACTAATTCCCATATGTTCACTTGTCTTTTTAATGAGACGAGATCTCTTTGTTTGATAGCTTACCAAAGTTGATGTAATGACACGTCGGGTGACATTACTATCCTTTGAGAATGAGGTCTTACGCACACTCTCATAAGGATCCATTAGATTCTTCACAATAGTGTTTTCACTTGATGCATTTGATGTTCTCAACCCAAGAGTCTTCATGATGTTTCTGTACTTTAAACCCCACATCATTTGAACAAACAGTTGACATCTTGCAGTCTCATTTAGCCTTTCAAAGAACATTTTCCAAATCTTATCAGCATATCTTCTACAAGTGCATTCTAAAATCTTACCTTCCATGTGCTGCAAAATATCCTCATCAATATTAATAAAAAACTTTGGCTTTCTACTTAAAATTCTAGGTGTTCTCTTAGGTACATACATCTCAACATTAGCAATTCCATCAATATTTAATTGTGGTGGGCTAGATTCTGTACCTTCGATTGAGGGTGGAATAAAATACATACCTTGAGGTTCACGTGGGGATGATGGCATACCTTGTTCATCAAATTTGAGTGATGATGTACTCTCAACTTCAAATGTGGTGGATGGTGTCCAACCATACTCACTTGTGGTAGATGGTGTCCCTCCATATTTGTTGGTGTCCCTCCATATTTGCTTGTGCTTAATGGTATCCCTTCATATTCACTTGCGATAGAGGTTGTGTCTCCAACTACGGTATCTGCATCTCCCCTAGCATGACTCTTTCACATTCATGCTCTTTGTGCCACCAATTTCTTTTCTCTTTTTGATGGTTCAGGTTCCATTTCAACTAGCTTGTTTTCGTCATTCATTCCCAATTTCTGCTTTTCACAATATTACCTCATCCATTTTTTCTCTTTATCTCTGAAGGCTTGGAGCTGATCATCTGTTAGTTTTTTCCTTTTAACAGTTTGTTTCTTCGGCATGACGAATAATTTTACCTATGCAAAAAGTGCTAAGTCAAGTCAAATTAACTAATAGTGAAGGGTTGTAAAAGTCTATTAAAGAGGGAGACCAATGGTCACCTCTTTCAAATGTTAGTTTTTGAAGTTGAAGTGGTTTTTTTTAAGAGGGAAACATTATAAAAGGTCATGATAAAATTGAATGGAGAATGATCTTGGATTGGCCGTCAAACCAAATGAGGAAATGTTGAGTTTTTCTTAACAAAATTGAGCTTTTGGTGACTGAAATTGAGCTTTTGAGTTGGGAAGCTTATTTTATGTTATATTGAGCATGAGAAAGGCATATTAGGCTTGTTTCAACAGTTTTCAAGTTTTGGAGTGTTTGGCAAGTGCTACTTTCAATAAAACATATAGTTTCGAAGCCTAGGGAGATGATTTTATGGTTTGGGTGGTAAATGATTGAATCTCTGAAATCTAATGCTATAATTTGAGGTTTTGATACATATAAAGTTCTTCCCCAAGGTTTCAGGAGATTTGGACAAGTTTTGAAGGTGATCCCTTTGTAAAAGTGGGCTAATTTAGGCCCTTAAAAGCATAGAAAACTTGATAATTTGTATAGTTTGGTACAAAAAAAGCATTGGTGATTGTTGGATATGTTGAAAGGGTCTGTAATGGGTAAAATATAGGTGTCTAAATGGTCCTAGGTCTATAGAACAACAAATTTTTGTAATGAAGCTTATTAAGCAAACCATTGCTAATAATAGTACTTTTAGGCTTAATGAAGGTTTGGTGGTTCAAGGGTGGTTGTGGGCGTTGAAGGAAGTTGGGACTCCTGATTTGAAAATGTATAAAAACATCATACAAGCCTGAATAAAGGGTTCAATGAATTTTTTTTGAGGATTTGGTGCTCTACTCAATGCCTAAACTGTGGAGTTTCAAGTATTTTTTCTGTGATTTCAGTTTCTTTTCCTGTGTACGACCTAGTACATGCCTCCCGTGATTAGAAATTCATAAATCACTATGGTGGCAGGTCTTAACTTGGACTTCAATCTATTTTGAGACTCCTTTTGTTGTTTTGGTGAATGAAAAACTCCATTCTTCATGATCAGCCTATATAGACCAGCAGGGTATCAGTTTTACTTTAATTTAAAGATGGAGTCTTTCCTCCTACTATGGTGACCTGTGATTCGAAGGAAAGGCCTGTAATATGTTGTTTTCAAGTTTCATGTTTCTTTTAATAGTGGTAAGGCATCTATAGGGCTAGTGATGTTATCTTAGGCTGAGAATGCGAGTTTTTGGCATGAAAAGGAGGAACCAAAGTGGTGTTTTTGAGATCTAATGAGGCTAAAAGCCTAGTGTAGGTTTATTTTGTTTTTGCAGACCCTAAAAAACTTGTTTGATGCTTTGGTGAGGCTTGGAAGGCCTTGGAGTTGTGAAATATAGAAAACTCTAGATATTTATGAGCAAATTGAGGGTTTTTGTATTGGAAACCTATTTGAGCATGCAAGGTCCTAAAACTTGGAAAATATTTTGTTTTGAGACCTAAGTAAGATTGTTTTTTGATTTGGGGGTCTGCTGAGAAGTGAGAAGGTTGTGTGGGGAATTATACCCGATTGAGTGACTTTGATATGCTACAACCTGGACAATGTGAATTTGTTGAAAGAAGAGGTCCTAATGAAATTGTAAATTGTAAATTTGTTTGTAGATTGGAGTTGTGTGTTTGTATGTTGCAGGCCTCCCCCTACTGCATTAGGAGTATATTCTAATTTTTTAGAGACATGTATGGAAAATTTGGTAGCATAGACAAGGAAATTAACTAGTTCGTATAACTATTTGACAAAATACCTCAATGAAAGCTTTGGAAGCATACACAAAGAAAGTCAATTGTTAAATTTAACAAAACGCCTCAAAGAGATGTGGTTTAAAAATATAATAGGAACGTTTATAGAATTGTGTAATTTAAAAATTCCATTGACAACCTAAGGTTGTAACATGACAAACAAACAATTTGATCAACATGGAATAAGCAAAACAACAAAAATGAAAGCAATCCATAATAGAATGAAAAAAATGTACAAATACTTCACATACCTAAAAAACCAAAGTTTCAAATGGAGGATTTCTACCCAATTATGTAGCCTTTGCTTTTTCTTTCCTCAAACTCCTCAAAAATTTGACTTTTTCAAAAGTTTGTTCCCCTCCAAACTTCAATTGTATATCAGTTATCATTGTAATTCAAACATCAATTCATATTATATGCCTTTCAACGTGGAAACTATGGTAGTTCATGCAAAGGTGATGGAATTATCATGAAAAAGGTGGTGGAATCTAAAAGTCGTGCATGCACACTTCACTCAATCACCAAAAAGCTACTTTTTTTCAAAGCACACACAAAACCAGGAGAATATGCAGAATGTGGGCTGACATCACAGGTATATTGTGTTTTTTTACCTTTTTAGTGCAATAAAAAATGCACTCGCGTTATAATGTGAGTGCATTATTTCTTGCTAAATGGCCATGTCTTTGGTTATTCATAATGTGCTCGCGTTATAATAAAGTTGGTTTTTTTAAAGATTTATAGGGTAGA
>VDFB02054934.1:66280-117190 GCA_007258455.2 Sequoia sempervirens
AATTTTGCTTTTTAGGAAGTGCCCACTTACATAATTAGTAAAAAATAAAAAAATCATTAAAAAATTATTAAAAAAATTGTGCATCAACTAGATACTGTTAGCTAACTTCTGACTGCAGCGATTTTAAAAATACTACAAAAAATTTCACCATGCTAGGGTCGTACAAGAGTTGCTATGTTATGTTTTTCT
Organism: Sequoia sempervirens; assembly: GCA_007258455.2. Lineage (NCBI taxonomy): Eukaryota > Viridiplantae > Streptophyta > Pinopsida > Cupressales > Cupressaceae > Sequoia > Sequoia sempervirens. Next base: position 66,470 of record VDFB02054934.1, read on the forward strand.
AATAAAAACAACAACAATTTGTGTACATCCCTCTTTTGAACCCCTTAATCTCAACCATTTTCAAAATAAATTAGTAGTTTAGAAAGTACACTCGGAGCACTTCGATCCTTGTTTTTGTTCCATCTCAAAATTTTGAGTGTAGCTATCCTCAATTTCACATCCAAGGTTACTATTTCCTCATTTCAAAAAAAAGGTGGCCACTGAAGCCCCCTTTTTGGGAAGAATCTTGGTGCACTTACCCTACATGAAGAGGAACCATGGTGAAATCCTGAGGATTTCATATAAAACAAAAGGGAAGGTGGCGAGGCGGATCAATAACCATTGATATAGTTTTAAAGCTGAAGGATAAATGATCAAGGGTTTAAAACTGAACGACTAATTGTCAGTTCACTCGTGCAAGCTTACTATAGACTATTAATGGTGGCATGCTCCCCTCTTGACTGTAATAGAAAGTAGATATCTGGTTTATCATGAATCCTCATTCATTGGCTAGCGAAAAGAATACCAAAAGTAGAAGAATTTGAGAGGAAAGCTCCATAAGTTATCAACAACCAGAGTGACATTACTTTCACCTGGGTAAGCAAAACTAATATCTCCTTCTAATTGAAGTAGTGAAGTGAATACCTTGGAAAGTTGGTAGGAAAATTGGGGGAGTTAGCAATTTATTTATTTTTGGTAGTTTAAATTTGGTGATTGAGCACTGTCTAAATTGTGAAGAAAGGTGTCTTGTTCAATAGTAGTGTTTTGTCCTATCATAATTGTGAAAGGTTTTATTTGGCCATAAGAAATTATAAATCCTAGGTTCCATTTGCATTATAAGCATGAGTGACCCAGAGCCTAGTGAATCTAGTGTTAGAATGGAAAGGAAACCAAAATAGAAGAGGGCTAAAAGACTTAAAACTTAACATGCTTTAGCAGAAATTAAGCCTAAGCCAGTCACTGTGTCTAACCCTTCACCAAGTGCTCTTGCAACGTCCACTAGGTATAGAAGTGCAAATAAAGAAACATAAAATTTTATGAAAGAAACCTCTGGATGTGTCAAAGAAGGAGGGTCACGAATTGGTAAAAGGCCCACAGGACAAGTTGTTGTTACCACTAGGTTAATTGATAATGCTGGCGAAATTGGTAAAAAACCCCAACCCCAAAGTGGATGGAATTTGTTTCAGTATGCTTTAAATAGGATAAATTCTAGTAAGCCTGCATGTTATTTATGGAGGTTGAACCTTGGAAGGTTGGCAGTTCTGAATATGTTTGTAGAAGTTGATTTAATGATGGAGCCAGCAAGACACTACAAGCCTACTGACAGGACAATCAAAAGTGGGAATGGTGATATAATTCTGGAGGTGACAAAGGATAAGATGATAGATGTATTTGGGTTAGATCCCAATTACACTATAAAGTTCAAATGAGTTGAGTTGTATGATGAAAATGAAAAGAGAAAATTTGCATTCAAAGAAGTACTGCTTGTACGACACATAAGGAGTAGGGAAAGATTTACTGCTAAGGATGTTGACCCTTTTGAGTGTGAGGAATTTGAAAATTATTTCAAAAACACTCATTATTGTTTAAATCAAGTACTGGCTCAGGATTTTGAAGTTAGGATAGCTCCTGATTTACTAGCGATGGTGGCAGATATACAAGACTATAATTGAAACACTCGTTTTGATTATGCTAACTTTGTTGCTGAACGAATGCATGAGGACTTTCTCAATTTGAAAAAGGAGGTGCTCCCTTTGTGTTTTCCCCATTACTCTTTATTGATGCATATGCTCCTATGGGAAGGTGATTATAAGTTGAAAAGGAAATTAAATCTAAAAGTTTAGGACAGTGAGAATAATGCTATCCCTGTACAAATGTGGACATGCATTTGGGATCAAGATTGCTCCAATTCCAAGTACATCTTGTTTTCCACTGTTGTAAGATATGGTATCTTAGAGTCATTGGGTTTAGCACCTAGATTCAGAATTTGTCTAGAAATTAGAAGTCTTATGCACCCAAAGGATGTAGCATTCTCTAAAGCAACACATAATTAAGTTGACCGGTTTCTACATTCTTAGTACACTTTGATTAGGGCTTACGGAGCTAAAATGGCATCTCATTGTCTACCCTTGTATGTCTTAAACAAGTTGGATTTCATGGAGCTGATGTGGAAAATTGATATTATGGATTATGAAATGTTTAGAAAGGTCAAAAAGGGCATTGTAATACATCCCCAATGTACTTTTTCTTATTTCAAGATCACTGCCCCTGAGGGGTATGAAAAATTGGACATTATGGTGAATAATCTAAGAATTACTATTAATGAGATTAGATTTTTTGATCCAGAAGGATTTGTGGTAGGAAGAAGAAGACAAAAGGGCTTAAGCATCATACATCATGAATTACTCTATAGAGATGATGTGCTAAGAAATTTGACAAGTGATGAGGTTGTCATGGCTAGGAAAAGAGAATGGATGGCTATGAGAAACCTTGAGGAGAATATTATGAAAAGGAATGTCTTCTACATCATTCCATACAATGTAATTGCAAACCCCTTGGAGAGGTCCTTTACTATGATAAGGGATTGTCAATCTAGTGAGTTTTAGGTGAAGGTAAAGGAGGCTGTAGAAAATGCCAAAGTCCTCTTAGAACAACAATGACATCAACAAGCTATGGATATCCCAGAAAAACCTTTAGATGTTCAAGAGGTCGAGGAGGAACAAATGGAAAAAAATATGCCAAAAAATGAGGAGGTGGAGCAGAAATTTCCCCTTTCTCATATTGAAGAAACTCACAGTTCAGATGTTCCTCCCAACAGGATTGTCAAGTGGCAGTATGTCAGAGAAAATGTTGATGATCCTAGTATTAGGGAGTGTGATGAGTTTTTGGCTGATGATAAATTTGTGTAGACCAAAGGATTTCAGGTGTTTATGATTCAACAGTGGAGTAAGGAATTAAAGAGAGACTTGAATCAACCTGAGTCAATGCTAACCCTTCTCATCAAGAGGAAGCTGAGAAAGCAGAGGAAGAGAAAATTAGTGCTAAAATTATAGCTATTACTCACACTGAAGCTCGAAGAATTGTTAAAGATAGTAGAATCATGTTGTTACCAGGATGTACTATCACTATTGTCGTACCATATGATGCAGTTAGGAGAGATCCTCAAGCTTTGATATCTGAAGATTAATTTGAGGATAAAGTATTTGGTTTTGGATATAGTCCAAAGTTGCATACTCTTGCAAATTGGTCTATGACACCTAATACTAGTAAAAATGAGGTTGCTAGGCCTATTGAAGAAGTTATTGGTTCACTAGTGGTTAAGAGAGCTATTGGCATAACTCCTATCTAGGCAACTGAGTTAACTGCACATGTTGCAATGCTTAGTGTGGAAACTACACATATTTCTCAGTAAAAATATGAATCCTTGGTTAAGGAATGTAATAAGGCCTTGAATGAGCTGAATCAAATGAGAGCTACTATTCAAGCTACTCAGAAAAGAATGACTCAACCTTCTTCTTCTTCTTCTTCATTTGATATGTCTACATAGGATAGGGAGACTTTCACCCTAAGAATTGATGATTTGAAAGGAAAGTTAATTGCTGAGAAGGAAAATACCAATCAGGCCAAACTAGAAACAATTAAGGTGGCCAATGAAATTTTTGAGGATGTGCTAAAGCACGGGGTGACCAAGTTGGTCCATAGGGATAATGATGTATGGGCCACGTATAAGAATATTCATGAGGAAAATACATAGTATCTACAAGTACAGGAGGCATTTAGGAATGAATGGAATAATTGGATTGCTAGGGTGGATGCTTTAAAAGAAATGATGCCAAAAATGAATGAGGATCTCGAGGAACTCACAAATATTCTTGACATCTTGAAAACTATGGACTCAATAAATGAGATAACTACCTTCCATGGAAAGTTGGGTATACAGCTCTAGAGTAAGTTGAAAATATACAAGGAGATGGAGGAATGTGGTATGCCTCAAATATTGAATTCTAAAAGTGAACTACACCCATTTGACACCTGGAAGATAGATTTGGGAGGAATGTTTGGAGCGGCTATGATGACTTTGTCTATCATGGATTACATCTTGCTCAATTCAAACATTGATACAATGATGGAAATTAAATAAAAAATGGATATATTTGTTAAGGAAGCCAAGATTTTGATTGATGCAAGGTACTCCAAGTATATTACTAAGGTGCATGATTCATTGAATATTAAATGGCCCACTGAGGAGGAATATAAAACTTGGCTGGAGAAATACACAAAGTGAATCTGTGTGTGGATCATTGAATAAGGAGAATAATGGACAGGAGAGGAATAATACATAGCCCAAATGCAATACATATTAGGATTTTTGTAAAACATGGTAGAATATTATTCTCTCCTTAATTTCAAATGAATAGCACATGGTGCTAATGTGGATTAACAAATTTTGACTCCTTTTTTCTTTCCTTTCCTTGCTTCGTAAGTTTTGTTGTTTTGATTCTCCCACAGTTACATTTTGAACACATGGGGAATATCTTGTAACTGCTATAACAAACTAATGATTTCTTTTGAGGTGGGACCTATTTTCCATGAAGAGTTGAGGTTAATTCTGCCTCATGTTTATTTGATCCACCGCAAGACTCAAGTATAACTGAAAGGGGAATATTGTTGCAAGCGGTCCAATGGGATCATGACATGTGTGCTATCTGGTCTTAGGCTTGTTTGCTCCTTCATCTCTATAAGAAGGAATTCAGGACCAATAGCACAAGAGTTGATTTTTTTTGAGTTAATACTATTAGTTTGTCAAGATAATAAGAAGCAAGTTTTAGAGTCTTTGTTTTAAGTTTGTTTTGGAGTGCATACTTATGCATGGAAGATTGATAATGATATAGTATTTATAATAAAAAGTAATATCAATTTCATGGTTATTATCTTTCATTTTAGGTGTGTTATGAGTTATGATTGAAATTAATCAAGAATTTCTTTCATTTGTCTCTATCATTGTCTGATCTATGCTTAGTTTCATGCTTACTTATTGATTCAATGAATTGATGTAAGTTCTTGTATGAGATTGATAACTTATAACAACTATGTGCTAGGATATTTGTAAGAAGTAATAATCATGAACGTCATAGAGGAATTTTGTATTGACTTTGTTCTTGGGATAAAGATACCGATTCATGCAGAGTATTTGTGCTACATTTACAGTGTTGATTCACTGACTACTTAGTCTTTTTTAAAATTAAGGGAATACTATTGTTGTTCATTTTTGTGTTTGAAGTCTACTCTCTCATACTTAATACATATAACAGTGATATGTAAGCTACCAACTTGATGTATATTATTGACTGGTATCATGAGAGATATTTGTTATTTGTTAGAAACCAAGATCAGACATGCAAACCAAAAAAACCTTCCACAGAAGAGAAAATCAAAAGAAAAAAAAAAGAGCTTTGCATGAAGATGTGAAAATAATATTATTCAGGAATTGAGAAAATACAAGAGACAAATTTCTTTATAAAAGAAATTAATGCATAACCCTAAAAGGAAACCCTAGTGTTCACACTTAATAATTAATAAATAATTAATTATTAATGTGTGTAAGTTCAACTTAAGTAACTAAAGTAATAAGTGACTTAATTAACCAATATGATGTAATTAATTAAGTGAAATAACTTATTACTATAACACCCCCCTTATGATGAACTTAGGAAGTAGCTAAAACACTAAGGAAAAGATGCATGAAATAAAATATGGGTCCCAAAAAAATGGCTAATCAGGTACCCATTTACAATTGCAAGAATGAGGTAGAGAAGAAAACCAAGTGGGACAAAACCCCCCTACAATGAGATGACCTACTACAAAGAAGCAGTGGAAGAACACTGGAACCTAAATCTGGCAAGCAAGGAAAGATACTTCTGTTGACTACTAAAACCAGATGAGAGTCACTAATTGAATCAAGGAATCATGATAAAGCAACAACAAACCCCATGCCACGAAACACTAGAAAATCATAAACTGGAACAATCCTGGAATCTATGAAGCAACAATAGATTATTAAATGATGTGATATTGAAATGAAGTGTAAAGATTCAAGTTTCACCCTTCCAACTGCCAAAACATCCAAGTAATCTCCAAAACACCCATTAGGCCAAATGTGGACTAATGATCAACTTGGGATAGATACAAAAAAAGTGCATGGACAACAACGTAGAGCTCCTCAATACCATTCCAACGCTGCAAAGATAACAAAATAAGAGATTGTGGCAGAAAGTTAAGAGTTCAAAGGCCATAAATGAACATCTGACTTCAAATAGAAATAAATGTAGCTAAATAGAAAAATATTGAAAAATAAACTACACCACAAGATAGTGCTCGGAACCAACTTTCTGATAATATCTCATTTGCCTGATTTCGATACTGTATTCCCAAGTTATACCAAAAAGAAAAAAATTGCTCCTTGAAGGAAAATCAGGGCTAGGAGGGGGCAAAGAGGGCCCTACGGCCACTGATGTCATGCTGACATCAGCAGTTCCTAAGCATAAATTTGATATCCATATGGTCATCACAGCAAAAAAGTGCCCCCTGCTAGAAAAAATTTGACGGTCGTCATGACAACTGAGATGCCCAAAATATTTAGAGAATATTCTTTTGCTTGGTTTTTTTGTTGCCTTGGATTTAGAGCTGCTTGAATTTGAGCTGGTTGATATCAGCAAGGGGTTGAATTGTCGTTGGTGTTTTGAAAGATATCGACAGACGGCTGGGAGCCGCCGCTGCCCGATGTGGAACGCTGACTGAAGTAAAATGGGGCCTACCTGGGCTGCTCAGGCCTACTGCCGGGTGGGTACGACCTACGCAGGGTACAAACCCCTGCATAGGTTTTAATAACCTACTAAAATCTTAGCCCTCCGATTTTTTTTCAAGTTTTTTATTTCATTTTTTGTTTTGATTTTTCAATCAAAAAAATGATTTGTTTATTTATTTATTTTTTGATAAAAAAATTTCCGGAAAACAAATTGGAAAACCAGAATAAAAAAATTGATAACCCTATACCTGTGCACTTGCATGAAAATCAAGACAAAATGGGGCATAGATCTTTAAGGATTTGCGTGCCCTTAAATAAAATTTTCCTTCCGTTGCAACTGCTTAGATTTGAGAAAATGGTAAGCGATCTTAACGTTTTCAGTCACTCCAGAAGCGATGGTGGTGTTCGTTTTGCTCCAGGATTCACCAAAAAATTACTTAAGGTCAAATCCCTCGAGCAAGGTCCCCAAACATGCTCTGTAATGAAATTCTCCAAAAATATGAGAAGGGGTTTCATATCAAGGCTCTATACCATGTTAGAAACCAAGATCAAACATGCAAACCAAAAAAACCTTCCACAGAAGAGAAAATAAAAAAAAGCAAGAGCTTTGCATGAATATGTGCAAATAATATTATTCAAGAATTGAGAAAATAAAAGAGATGAATTTCTTTATAAAACCAATGTATGCATAACCCTAAAAGGAAACCGTAGTGTGCACACTTAATAATTAATAAATAATTAATTATTAAAGTGCCTAAGTTTAGCTTAAGTAACTAAAGTAATAAGTGACTTAATTAATTAACCAATATGATGTAATTAATTAAGTTAAATAACTTATTACTCTAACATTATTGAAAATGTATAATTTGATTGTAATTGTAAAAATTCTTTAGGTGTACATTGTGGGATCACCCTCCCGGGTTTTACAGAGCCCAAAGGGTAGGAATAGAAGTTTAGCAACCTCTATTGGTTCATTGGCCAATCCCTTTGGAATTACTAATAATTGGAGATGGAAAAATCCATAGGTATTTTTCAAGATGAGTTTGGTTGTCAAAAAATAACCAACAGTGTGGATGTGAAAAACACCTCACAACACTGAATCAAGGACTTATTAAGTCCAATTTACCATCGAATCAAGCAAGATGCCTCTTTTGTATGGTATAGGGAGAAGCGACAATCTAAAAGGTTTGGATATTCCATGTTGGATTAAATTTGTGCCTATCGTTTAATTACTAGCATTGGTGAGCCTAGGACTATATGAGAGGCATTAGATATGTCTGATTTAGATTCTTGGTTGAAAGCCATGAATGAAGAAATGGCATCATTGAAAAAGAATGAAACCTAGGATTTGGTACCTTTACCTAAAGGTCAAAAGCTTATTGGCTATAAATGGTTATTTAAAAAGAAAATTAGTCTAGATACTAGTGTGGATAAGTATAAAGCTAGGTTGGTTGTGAAAGGTTATTCCCAGGTAGAGGAAATTATGGAGAAATATTTTCTCCTATCTAGCTAAGCTGACATCTATCAAATTTCTATTGTCAATTGTAGTAGTGTATGAATTAGAGATTGACTAGATGGATGTCAAGAAAACATTTCTTCATGGAGATTTGGAAGAAGAAATTTATATGTCCCAAATAGAACACTTAATTGAAAAAGGTAAAGAAAATATGGTTTGCAAGTTAAAGAAATCTCTATATGGCTTAAAACAATCACCTAGAATGTGGTACCAAAAGTTTTACAATTATGTGTTGTCTTTGGGATTTGTGAGCTCGAAGTTTTATCATTGTGTGTTTTTAAGACTAAAAATGGTTGACTCCTTATTATTTCCCTATATGTGAATGATGTGTTATTCATTGGGAATAGTAAGGGTATGATTTCTGATTTAAAATCTCAGTTGTTAGCATAGTTTGAAATGAAAGATTTAGGTGCAACAAGATTTATTCTGGGGATGGAAATCAAAAGGCATAGAAATGTTATAAAAATTTAGCTCAGTTAGAGTAAGTATATCAATGTTGTCCTTGAGATGTTGTGGACAAATATTTTGGCACCTTAATACTATTTAACACTTTTAGGGTTTTTCACCTAAAAGGAGAAAGATGGGCCAAAATGGGCAATGTCTACACTCAATATTATGCAAAAATGGATGGAATATGCCTAAATGCAATAAACTGATAAAATAGATGGATTTTTAATACAAAACTATTGAAATGTAGGATGTTTGAAAACACATAGTGATATGCAAAAGACCTAGAAATGTGGGTAAATTGTAACATAAATTGATGAAACTGAAGGTGTGCACCTAGAAGCTAAAAAAGGATGGAATGAAGATCTGGAATCCTGAAAAACCTAATGTAGAAGTCAATTGTGACACTTGTTCCAATCCAGGTGACTTAGTTCGAGATCTAGAAAACTGCTCCAAAGCCCGTTTTAGCCAAATGGGTATCAAAATCTATAGAAACCTTTGAAAAAGAAGTTTAGTGGGACTAAGTCACCAATTTTGGTGACTTAGTCCACTTTTGAATTTCAAAAAATCTAAAAATGGAAACAAAAGGCCTCGGTCTACACTTTGGTTTCTGACTAGTATATGGTTTTGAAACTCTAATTTTTAGGCCTAAAAGTGACTTTTAGTGGATATTTTGGCTTTGCAAGCATGGAGAGGTCTTCAAAAACTTTGCAATCTATCTTTGAAATATTTCCAAGTCTTCAAAGTGCCTAAATCTGCAAACACACAATGGAAGAGAGAAATGTTGGATGTTAGGGCATGGGGGTTTGCCTTGGTCAAACCCCTTTTTAGGTAATTAAACCAAAATGAAAAAATAAGACAATGAAGCATGAAGCAATGGATTTAGAGAGTTTACATGATGATTGATCTTAAATTTATGCACCAATAGATGAAGAATCTTCCCTTGAAAGTCCTTGAAAGCTATCTTGATGAATTAGAATGCTAAAACCCTAGCTTGCTTGACTTGAAATGGAAGATTAATGATGAATAAGATGAATGAGTTATGAATTAGGGTTTAAAGGCTTGTATTTATAGGAAATCCACCTATTTTACTCATTAATTTGATCCCCAAGGCTGACATGAAGGAAAAATAGACTTAAATTCCATTTTTTCCTACCCAAACCTCAAAAATAGCCCAAATGGGACTAAGTCACTAAGCTAGGTGACTTAGTCCCACTTGGATGGGACTAATTCAACTAGATGGGCGACTTGGTCCCACAGGGGTTATTTTTTCCAGCTGGATTGTCAAAGAGTCAAGAAATTATGCTTCTAGGTTGTTCTAGTCAGGTGTTTGATCAAGTTAAGCTTGATGCACAATATGGGGCAATAGGGGCCTATTAATGATGATGTAAAGGGTAATTAGGGCTGGGGACACAAATTTTAATGTGAAATTGTGATTACATATACTTTACATCATTAAAATGAGGTCCACATAGCCTAGAAAGGAACAACATCCAATGTGAATGTGTGAAACACATTACAACACTAGATTAGAATTAGGTTTAATTCACAAGCCTTCTATATTAATGTGAGAATTAAATTAAATACATTTTATAACATTGAATTAGGGGAATAATAGTTCCATTAAGTCTTTTACAACACCTTACAACACCTTTACAAGACATCAATAAATGCACTTTATTCAGTTTGCAATGGTTCAAGACCTAGTGTGGATGTGTGAAACACACCACAACACTAAATCAAGGCATCATTAAGTCCAATTTATCATTAATTAATCCCAAATCAAGCTAGCAAAAAGGGATACTTTTTTTCGTGTCCATAGAGGTTTAATATGATAGATTACAAATAGTTAGTTGTTCTAGTGTTGCAGGGAACAAAACTCTTTGTTGAATATTGTCCTAAATCTCCTACTGAGATGTAGGACATGACCAAAGTGCCTTATTTGAGTGTGGTGGGTAGTTTAATGTATGTAATGTTCTGTACTAGGCCAGACATTGCCCAAGCAGTGGGAGTCCTTAGTTGATTTATGGCCAATCTAGGGAGGCCACATTGGGATGCCATGAAATGAGTTTTTAGATATTTGAAAGGTACTTAGTATGCTTTATGTTATCATGATAATTTAGATGGTTCACAAAGATCTATTAGCATTCATGTATATGTGGATTCTGATTGGGCAGGGGACATTGGCAGTAGGAGATCAACCAGTGGATATATTTTAGCATTATTTGGTGGTATAGTTAGTTGGATGAGCAAGTGGTAGGCTATAGTTGCTTTATCTACTACTAAGGTGGAGTATATGGTAGCAACTCACATCTTCAAGGAGGCTATTTGGATTAAGCGTTCATGTTCTAATATTGGGTTTAATGTAGGGTAAATTGTAATTTTTTGTGATAGTCAGAGTGCTATTTGTTTGGCAAAAAATCCAAATTTCCATGCCAAGATGAAACATATTGATATTCAGTATCATTTTGTTTGTGATATGGTGGAGGATGGAAAGGTTAATCTAGAAAAGGTGGATACTTTGTAGAATGTTGTTGATGCATTAATGAAGCTTGTGAGGATGGATAAGTTCAAATGGTGTGCTAGTTTGATGGGCCTTGGGGCTTATGTTTTACAATAACTTCAAGCTTTGGAAAGGGTCTAGTGATTTGTTCATCAAGTGGGATTATGTTGGAATTATGTGCCTCAAATTCATTGGTGGAACCCCAACTTAGTCGTCTTTAAGATCAAATCATTCCAAGTTAAGCATTCAAGCCTTTACTACCATCCTATGGCATTTTGTGGAGTGAATGGTGGTAGAGCATTATTTATCGATACCCCATAGATGTGTTAGATTGAGCTTGTGGTAGTGTGGTGTTACCACCACCCCGCAGTGCTTTTATGTTGACTAATGGGGTATAGTGGTGGTTACCGCTACCTCGCAGTGATGGTTGAAGGTATCCTATGACTCTATGCTATAGTCAATGCCACACCGCAATGGTGTATGAGGCTTGGTGTGGGATAGCAACAAAGATCCCCATACCATGACATGCTACCTTATGTATAGTGGTGTAGTAGTGGACAAATAATGTTGACTAGATGACTTGGCAACCAATTTGTACATCGACAGGTATTGGCAGTTAGATGGTTTGAGACCAACTGCCTATAGAATTCGAGTCAAACTAACTCCTTGGTTGATTAGAATGTAGAACAAATGTGAAGTGACATTGTAATGTTCTAGAAAGTAGTGAGTATTGAGGCCCATTGACAGTTCGACAAGTATTGGCAGTTAGATGGTTTGAGACCAACATCCTATGGAATTTGAGTCGAACTATCTCCTTGGTTGATTGGAATGTAGAAAAAATGTGAAGTGACATTGTAATGTTTTAGAAAGTAGTGAGTATTGGGTTCTTCGATCTGTGAATGAGGTTGATCAGAGAAATGTTATGCTGCTAAAGTTGATACTGTGAGTTAACATCTAGAAGCACAAATCTCTAACTCTATATGTAAACATCATTTACTGTAATACAAAGCGACTTTACTTGGTGTGTGGGTTTTTCTCTGGTAAGGATTTTCCCACGTAAATCAGGTGTTCAATTTTGTGTATTGTTTAATTTTTCTACTCTGTTATTTTGGTTAACTTGAAATTGAATGTATCTTTTTCATTTCTCTTCTAATAATTGACATTAGGAAGGTGTTTCCACACTTATTTTTCCTTATAGTCGAGTGGCCTACAACAAGGGGTGTTACAAAGGTAAGATCCTTTCATGATTGTGTAAGTTTCTATAGAAAATTTATTAATCTATTTTTAGTAGTATTTGTGCACCCCTAATAGAGAAAATGAGAGGGGACAAAAAAGAGTTTAAATGGAATGTATGAATAGATAATATTTTTGATTTTTTAAAGAAGAAAGTCATAGTGAAACTTTTTTTGGTGATTCCATATTTCAAAAAGAGGTTTGATTCATCAAAGAAGAAGTCACAGAGAAACTTGTTTGGGTGCTTCCATATTTCAATAACGTGTTTCAAGTAGATTATGATGTTAGTGGCAGTTCCATAGGATTTTTTTTGAGTCAACAAGGTAAGCATGTTGCCTATTTTAGTAAGAAATTGAATGATTCCAAGAGAATTTAATATTCTATCTATGCTCAGAGTTTTATGTAATAGTTCAAGATTTGAAGAAATGGAGGCACTATTTGTTTCCGAAAGAATTTTTTTAATATAGTGATCATTAGTCCTTACAGTACCTTAGTAGTTAGGGGAAGTTGAACTAGAGACACTTAAAATGGGTTAATTTTTTATAGAGTTATACATGTATTTTGAAACAAAAAAGTGGGAAGTCAAACAAAGTTACATATGCCTTAAGAAAAAGGAAAAAAATGTTGATAGAAATGAAGATAGAAGTTGTTGGGTTTAATGAGGGAATTGTTTTTGATAAAAATGAAGATAGAAGTTGTTGGTATAGTGTTGTAAATTTTCACCCTTGATAATTTCACACTAGGTTTTTCTCCCCCCTTTGTGCTTGGACCTACCTATGCATTTAATTTTCCAATTGTGATTTTAATTGCCCATTTTAAAAAATTTATAAAAAATCAAATATGAGAAATCAAAGTAGGCATTTATTAATTTTCCCTCAACACTTTGGATCTCAAAAATTCAGGAATCCAGTCCTAGGTTTAGGGTTCCCTATATTGCCTATTTTGGCTCCAAATTTAAATATGTCAATTTCAGTAATTTATTGTTTAAAATTCAAATTTTAATTATCAGCTATTAGGATTTTTTTTTATGAAATTAGAAGAATTGCATATAAATACCTATTATTTTTACCATTTTAATTAAGGAAAAGGAAAAACAATTTTGGAGAGCAATTATTATTCTTCAAAAATCAATTAAAGAGCAATCAAGAGTAGAATTTTCAAATTATTGTAGCATTGTGTCATTCAAGAATCATGTCAAGTTTTTTGTGAGTTTTGTTCGTGTTTTTCATTCATTTAATTTTTTAGCACTAACACTTGTTGGTTTTCAAATTAAATCAAGTCAAGCAACAATTAATGCTTGAAGGTGATGTGTATAACTTCAACCCATTAAGGAGATTGGCTCTAACTGGTGAGTTGCACTGAATTGTCAATTTAGTACTTGTTTATCATTAAGCCTTTATCCCTCAAAAGGATACACTCTATTTTATCATCAATTTTTCCATTGTGGAGGTATAAATACCAACACAAGGTTTGACTAAGGAAAGCATCTATACAAAAAACCTTTCCCCTCCTCTTATGTGTGCATGTTGCATATTGGAAGTGAGTTGGATGAAGATTGAAGGTTATTTGTTCATTCTTATACTTGAACCCTACAAGTTTTTAAGTCACAAAATCTACATTTTATTATCAACAGATGAAGTTCTGACCACAAATCTTAGAAGACACAAGCTACAAACTAGGGACCTTAGGAATGTAAAATTAGTTTTTAGAAATCAGGAGTTTAGTCTAGGATGTAGGGTACACTAGATTGGCTAAAATCAGCTCAAATTTAAATCCCAAGTTTCTCTATGTCTTCCTTCTACATTTTTGGATTCTAATTGCACTCTAGAAAAATGGTCCCTTATCATTTTCATGGTCTTTTAGGCCTTTCTTCATGATGCTTTGTCCATTTTTCTTTGATTTAATGTTGCAATGTGGCTTGAACATTCACATTAGGTACTTAAAATTCAAATTATGGCATCTTGTTAAGGTGTTGTGAAGTGTTGTAAAACATTTCTACACTTTTCTAGACCCTATTCATTACAATTCACCTAAAAATCACATTTTCATCACTCATCAAGTCCTATTTTGAAGTGTTGTAAAGTCTTGTAATGAGATTTCACACTTTTCTAGGCTTAATTTCACTATTTACACCTTTCTTATGCTTTATTTGACCCCTTTATGCCCTTATAAGGCTTAATTAAGTGTTTTTTTAAATGTAAACCCAACAAACAACATTAAAAGTGACTTAATTCCTAACACCCCCATTCAAGTCCAAGGTGTAACCCATTTTCCATGGATGGCAAATGAGTCCCTCTTGGCTCAAAATTCAAAATATTTCAAATTTTCTTTCGGGTTTTTATTTAAAATCACCTTATGTTAGCCTGTGATGAGGTATTATCAGTTTACTAAGGCACAAGAGCATATAAATAAGTGCTTTTCTTCTCATTTTAACCCCCATTCATCAAATTCACTTATTCACACATTCATTCAAGCATTCAAGCACTTTGCATCACTTAATCAAGCATTAATCAAGTATTTTGGAGAAACCATTGTTATATCTTCAGATTTCTTCAATAGGGGTTTGGTAAGTTGATAGAATTTGCATGAACATTATTTTTTATCATTCTTTTCCATTTCATTATTTCATTAAGCGTTTGATCACCAAAGTGGTATTTGACCAAGGCAAATCCATATAACCTTACCCTTAACCATTTTCCCCCTTTTGCATGTGTGTTTGCAAACTTGTGTATGTAGATTTGACAAGTTATTAGGTGTTGAAAAGTGGGAAACAAGTCAACAAATATTTTCAAGTCAAATCAACTCTATTTCAAGCTTGGAAAATGAATTCTGTTCATTTTATGTAGAATAAACTTCGTTTACCCGACAAGTAGTTAATCTCAAATCTGGTGCTGCAAGATTGGTCCTTGATTTCTAAGAATTTTGGGAGTGGCCTGATTCACCATTAGTGGTGAATGAGTCCCACCTTAAGGCTATAAATCCATATTTTTTCAAATTCCAGATCTCGAAACTCAGAAACCAGTTTTCAATAGTTTTCACCAGAAGTAGGACTGATTCGCCATCAATGGCGAATGAGTCCCACTGATGATTTTTTAGTGATCTCTTTCAGCATTCAAAATATTCTAGAATCTTCATCAGACCTCTAGGTGCACTCTGAATCACCCTTCTTCTTTTCTATTTTGCATTTGTTCATATTTAGTTCATGTTTGCATATCACATTGTGTTTTCCAACATTGCATAATTCTTAAATGTTGCATTTATAATAAGTCAAATAGATCATCTAGTTGCACTTAGATCATTATATTTAGTATAAATATCATACATTGCATAATTTGAGTGAACCTAGATAGCTTTTTGAGTGGGGTTTTATCTCTCTCCTTTTAGGTGAAACATTCCTAAGAGTGCAAGAGTAGCCTATAAGCCTACCCAAAAATTGACGGTTCACTAATTTTGTTTATTTGTTTTCAGTTTCTCAAAATTCATAACAAAACACTACATTTTAATGGTTTAGATACACCATTGAATTGAATATAAAAATCCAATCCCAATCCAAACATTAAAGCCAACAAAAACTCCAAATCCAAAGTTGATTGATTCACCTTTTAGGTTGTTATTCAATCTTATATCCTTGCCAATCTATATTCCCATATGTTCATGGAAAAGTACTGATTTTAGTGATCTAGACATTAAATGTAAGATCACTTTTACATCTAAACAATTGGGTTCAATGAACTCAAGAGTTTGTATCCTGAAGATCCAAACTTTGTAGAGGCCTTTAAAAAGACTTGTTTGGAACCTATTTCTCTAGATAGAAGAAGATGGTTAGATTTTATAATCCAACATGGTATTTTGTTTAGAGGAAGATAGTTGTACATTCTGTGGAGTTATATTAGAGGGAACTTGATTAAGGAAAATCATAGTGGAGGACTGGTAGGACACTTTACTCAAGATAAGACCATTTCTCTTGTAAATGAGAATTGTTATTAGCCACAGTTGTACCAAGATGTGAAGAAGTTTATGAAAAGTTGTAGAATGTGTTAGATGGCTAAAGGGGTAAGTCAAAATTCTAGGTTGTATAAGCCATTACCTATACTAGAAATTCCATGGGAAGATATTGGTATGGACTTCATTCTTGGTTTACCAAGAGCACAAAGAAGATATGATTCAATATTTGTGGTGGTTAACAACTTTTCAAAGATGTCACATTTCTTTCTATGCCATAAGGAGAGTGATTATGTTCACATCTATATAGGAGAAAATTTGCACCCCATGAGAAAATCCCCTTTTTTCCTTTATCCACCTTACAAAACCAAGCTGGGTATGTGCAGGATCATCATGAAAAAAGGAGGCCCTTAAGTGGCAAAAAGTTTAGAAAAATCAGAGTTAGGAAACTTGACAATTTTTTCTGAATAAGTTATCTATATTATTTCAAAAATATGTAAGAATAGAATCTGTAGAAAATTGAATGTAGTTTCTAAACTACTAGGTTTATTTAAAAAACAAAAAAATCCATTTGGTGAAAATTTGAAATTTCAATGGAGTAGTACTTAAATTTTAGGGAAAAAATAAGAAGTAGGTGTCTATCTGACCACCCTAACCACAATAAAATGATAATTCTTTTTATAATATTTTAGATATAAGTAGAGGACTCATGTCCTGATGTGATATTTTTAATTTTTTCCAAGTAAATAATTAATTATGAATTTTTATTACAACTTTTAAAAAATATAAAAACTTGTATGTCTGACCACCTTAGCTTGGTCAAAACTTCATGAAATTAATTTTTCATTTTTTTAATCCTATAGTATGCAAAGCATAGAATGTGACTCATATTTTAGACTCAAAAAATGTGATACTGCTTGAAATCTATAGATGTTTTTCAATCAACCTAACAATGAGGACTTTATCGTAATTCAAATAGAAAATGAATAATAATTATTTATTAAATTCAAAGTAAAGCATAATTTATACTGGTGGAAAGCTGAGAATCTCCTTTAAAAACCATTTTCATTTCATCAATTTTGGGTTAAAAAAAAGTCATCAACCACATACCCATCATATCGCCACTTTTTGGCCCATCATGATCCTGCACATACCTAGTTTGGAGGCTTAATTCTACCTAAGACTATTGCTTGCATCATACTTGGTGCCTATTTTGAGCGTCGATGGAGGAATTTCTATTAGGGATGCCCGTGTGGCACATAGACGTCCATGTAGTGTACTTACGTCCCTGGCAGATTCTTGCGGCTGAACTTGTAGAGGCATTACACTTCTCATTGGGACTCAAGTTGTAACGCCCCCTTCGGCTGACCGACTTGAATATGGTTGTTTTTCTCCATATTCTCTTCAAATTCATTCCTTGAGCAATCATTTTAACCTCTAAGCATTCAGTTGATCTTCTACACTCGCCACACAAGATTCAACACACTCTTTTGCATCCACTTCAAGCATTTAAGCAACATTCTTGCACCTCATTGCAACCAAAGAAACACTCCATCACTTCGGTAGAGAAATATCAGGACCACGCCATTGCAGCAGAGGCTCGAGCACTCTTATGTTCTCCCCCAAGCATCCTTGAGTACTCTTGGTGGAGGTGGTAAGCTTCCCTCTCCTCTCCTCTATCACTTGGTTGAGTTGGCACTTTACTATTTTTTAGTGTTTTAGTGCTCTTTACTACATTGTTTTCTTTATCTCTTTCCCTTGGTTTTCCATGGAGGTGGAAACACCTAAATAGGGGTCTGACTGAGGTAGGCCCCCATATAGCCACCCAAAAAATTTCCTCTCATTGTGTGTAGAAGTAGATGCTCTTCGAGGGATCATTGGTGAACAAATTCTTTGGTGAGATCCTTCTTGCTCTCTTCACTCTTGCATTCTTGCTTTACAATATTAGAGAATATTTCATTTACTTAATCACATCATTCTAGCCCTTTAGTTAGTTAGTTGGGTCGTTAGCTAGTTTTTCTTGGTTTCGCCTCACCTTCACTATTGTCTGGTCGTACAAATGCTAATGTAGTTTAGATACACCAGTGCACCGCACTGTCATTGAGAGATCATGCTTTTTTCCTCAGAAAGAGAGCTTCCTGAGGCATAGTGTTGGACTTTAAAACTGGCTCGCCTAGCCCGTTCCCTCATTTTGGGTTTATAGAGTAACTGTGAGGCCTCACAGTCCTCATTACTCTCGCCTTGCATTTCCTAACACTACACTTAGCTATGGTAAGTTAGGGCAGCCTCTCATGTCTTGTTCTCTATGACCTTGGCTCTTGCACGTGGTGGTACCCCTCTCTTACATTTTTAGTGAACCTGATGTGAACCAATGTTCGTTCATCTGTTGTTGTTGGGACCTCTCTTATATCTCATGACTATTGGTTGCTTGAGTTTTGTGAAGGTTTATGAGCATCACAACCTAGTATACAACTTTCAGGTATATTGTTAGGAGAAATATATGACACCTCCCGATGGAAAGGATGAAGGTCTCGATTGGTCTCTATACGGGCCTTTTTTCTACTCTCGTCGTTAGTTTGGCTATGCAAGAGCATTTGTCAAGGAATGAGATGGGATTCCTTGATGAAACTGATCACGTTCCCACTCCCCCTACATTTCCTATGCCGATACATTCCTACTCTTTCTAAGGGATTAGGAAACTTAGAAAACCATTTGGAAAGAAATTTGAAGATGGCTAGAGCCAATCGGGTTGTTAGTGGGTTAAAGCATATGATGAGTAAAGATCGAACATGCATAGAACTTATGACTAGCCTCCTTGGTCTCGCCGAAGCATGTGCTCCTTCAAACAATCCTAGCTTCACACAAGGAGTCACTTTTGAAGAGAGTGAAGGAAAATTAGGAGTATCGATGCCTCCCACATCTATCTATATGGTCGACACAGTCCCTACTATCAGTATCCCTTCCATCTCTAAACAACCTAAAACTATCAAAGTTAGTAGAGTCCCCTTGGGCTTTAGCATCACCCCTCCTGTCACCTCTAGTGGTGAAGGCTTTTTTGGGATGAGTGGTGGGGGCTTTGGTAGTGGTGGTGGATTCGGTAGCAGAGGCAGTGCCAGAGGAGGTGGCTTCGGTCGAGGTCACAGTGGTGGTTCTGACAAAGGTCCTAATGGTGGCAGTGGCTCTGGTAGTGGTTCTAGTGGAAGTCACATCGATGGCGGTTTTGGAGGAGGCCTTGTCAATGGTTTTGGAGAAGGTTCCTTTGGCCCTTTATCTTCTAATGACCCTATTGTGAACACTCTTCTTCAAAATATGGGTAAGATGCAGAGCCAGTTGATGAGTCTTTCGCAAGCCTCTGCCTAGCCTATCTTCTAGCCTTTCTTTTGACATAGCCCATTGTTGGTTGCAATCTTGAACACTCCTTTCCCTCAAGGAATGGAGATCCCTAAATTTGAGAAGTATGGTGGTAAGGGAGATCCATACACACATGTGTCTACCTTTAACACCCTGTGCACCAACTTCTTCCATCAAGATGCATTGATGGCTAAATTGTTTCCTCGATCTCTTAAGGACAAAACACTCAAGTGGTACTGTTCCTTTCCTAACAACTCTATTTTCTCATTTGATCAACTTATAAACCAATTTCTCAGATAGCTTCAAGCAAACATTGGGCTGAAGATGACCTTTTCGAATCTCGTCTGATGTAAACAAGGAGATAACAAAAAGATCACTAATTTCATAGCACACTACTAAGCACTCCTTTCACGAATCTCATCAACTACCCAATTCTAATGTGTAGAAGGTATTTATAAGGAACTTATAGAGGCCTTGGAAAGAAAAGTTTGGCCTCATGAAATACCCTTGTTTCATGCAATTGTGTGTAGCCTTATGAGAGTACCAATAGACAGTTGTTCAGTTCAGGGGATCCTCCTCGTGCTCCCATTCTTAGGGGAAGTCCATTGTATCAATCTCTGGGAAAGGTAAGGTTGTTGCGAATGTAGTAGTCGCTACTGATGACAATGACCTCAAACACAACTAGAAGTTCACAAAGTTATCAGAATCTTATACTTCCATTTTACAAAAGTTGTTGAAGGATAAGATCGTAACTTTACTGAATCCTAATCCTGTTAAAGAACCCTACCCTAATTGGTATGACGGGAGTACTTATTGTCAGTACCATCATGTTAATGGACATGATATTGAATGTTGTATGTGGCTACATCATGAGATACAAGACCGCATTGAGGACGGTACCATTCATCTTAATGGGAATAAAAAAACACTAACAAATCAATGGCGAAAGCTAATAGTGAACTACAGATATACACAAACCCATTTCCATCACACTCTACTAACATGATTATCGATCTTGCTGATCCTGTTACCCAACCCGAGCCCTATGTCAATATGGTCATGGTAACTTCCACTATTCCACCTGCACCTAGTTCATCGGACACTACATTCACATCATAGGATTTACCCTTAAACAACAAACCCTCACCTCTCTACATTCCTGCTCATGTCAATGGTAACATTGTGACAGGAGTGTTGATAGACCTCGCAAGTCATGTGAATGTTATCACTGAGGAAACATTAGTATTAAACTCATTACAAAAGGAAAAATATGAAGAGACAAAATCTACCATCTGTACACATGATGGTATGTGTCTTAAACCTTATGGCTCGATCACTTTGTTTGTCCTAGTTGGACCTCGGGTTTTCGACATAGTTTTCCATGTTATCTTGGAGTTGGATCTATTCTAGCTGAAGCTAGGCATACCTTGGCTCACCTCCATGAATGGAATCTCCTTTTTAATTCACAAATGTCTCAAGTTCTCCCATGAAGGTGCTATGCACATGGTGCATGACACTGGACACTAGCCCCTGGTATCCTGTGGTGGATATCCATTTGATCACTTTTGGCCCCCCCGATCAGTTTGCTTCCTCTGAGAATGAACCTGCTTTACAAAAATTACATAAAGTATGAAACCGGGGGTAAAGGGGAGCCAAATTTCACCCTTCTTGTGACAAAACAATTGGTCGCCTCCTCTTCCTAAGAAAAGAAGGAGAATCATGCACTGACTACTCTCCCTTCCCCAAAAGGGAAGGAGAAGTCCATGTCAGCTCCCTCTCCTTCCCATAAAGGTAAAGAGAAGTCTACCTCCTCCTGGACTACCTTTTCCTCTCCCCCCTTTTGGGAAGGGTATTGGATGAACCAACCCGATGGCTACCCACTGAGTTTGATGATTCCTCCTTGGTGTAGGCCCAAGCTTAGGATCATGAAACTCCCTAATGAATACCCCAGATAGTGGTACTACTTATATGGCAGAAAGAAAGGTTGTCATAGAGAATTTGACCAATGGCCTCCTATTGCTCCCACTCCTAAGGAATTGAATGGAAAGAGGCCCACTGCCAAGGCTCTTGAATCGACTCCTCCTGTCACTCCTCAGCTCGTTCCTCCTACCTCCGTGCAAGAACCTGTCCCTTTGTTAGAAATGACTGTGATGGACATTCCTATGGTTGAGTAGGAACCTTCTATTCCTTCACAAACTCTGGCCCCTAACTCCAAGAGTCACAGAAATCACCTTGTACATGAGCACAAGTTCCGACAAAAGGCTCTCTTGGCTAATTGGGCTACCTTGCAAAGGAAGGAGGAAGAAACGACCGCCCCTACCTCAGGACCTCTTGTAGTGTCCTCTTCCTCCCTTCATTATAATTCTCTCCAATCTGGTCCCATACTACTCCTGGCTTCTGTTGCAAGTATGAATGCACCTAACCCTAAATGAGTACAAGTGTTCATCACTCCCTTGGTGGAGTTTCCTTTACTAAGGTTTGTTTTAGATATCTATCCTTTCTCAAAGCCCATGGATATGGTTAATACCTTGATTGTATCCACTGTGGTTCTTTCCTCCTCTTCCTCTGCACCTCTAGCCTCGTCCGTGGGGATTTCATCTCCTCTAATGAAACATGAGGCAAAGGGTGGTCCTTCCAGTGACAAAGGACATAAGAGAACTTTGCCTTCTTTCATGGATGAATTCCTGACCTTGTCAACAATCTTTACAAAATCACTGACCTTAGCTCGACAAGAGCTCGGTGAAGAAGACCTTGTTGGGGCTTCTTCCTTAGCCCTTGTTGTGGGAGGGTTGGATGCTCCTCCCCTTAACATCCCACCATTGCAGGCTCGTCCTCCTTCCCCATATGAGGACTTAGATTGGGAAACAAATGACCTCTTAGCTGATCAATGTTAGGACGAGGCCCCTTTCTTTGTGTTTTGTGATGTGTTCCCCCATACTCGTGCTATGTGTGCTTGGATGACCCTCATCACCCCTATTGGTTCTTGGATACAAGTTTGGTTTTTTTGTCATAAACCTTCTTCTATTTGTATCATCATTCTTCCATGTTTGTGCTTGACTTTCGATAAGTTGGGGACAATGGAAATTGTTGGGGGTATTTAGGCTTCCCTTCCATGTTGACCCAATTTTTTATTTTTACTTTTTATTCTTGTGCATTCTTCACATGACTTGATATAGTAGGGGGTTGATGACATTATATACTACTACTATACATACACATATATATTTATGAGTAGTTCTAACCTTGAAATATCATGCTACCCCTGAGCCCTTTATTTACGTTTTATCTCTTTTTATTTATCTTTTTTGTCTTCTTTTCTTGAGTTGTCCCTTTCATGTGTGAGAACACCTTTTCTTTAACATTTAATTTTTTAGAAAATGCATTTATTTCCAACGAATCTTTTCTCAAAAGTCTTCACAAAATTTTCTCCAGAATCGCATTCTCAACATGGAACCCTAATAGAACGTGTTTTCTTCATCACAGGTTTGTAAAGAAAGGACTTGAAAACCTTCCTCTGAAGTGTAGGGGCATACTGCTCCTTTCAAATTCCTTGATGAAGTGAACATATTTCAAAAGGATCCCTTGATCATGGATCGCTCTAGGAAAAGGAACATCCACTTTTGAGTTGTTTGTCCCTTGAGTGGACCCCCTTTCTTCATGATGGGTTCCCAAGGGATCCCCCTTTGAAATTCATTATCTCAAATGGATTCTTTCATTTCTAGCTTGGGGGAAGCCCAACTAGACCTATCTCATATGTTCATGTCTAGCGTGGGGGTAACCTGACTAGACCTATCTCATATCTTCGCATCTAGCTTGGGGGCAGCCTGACTAGACCTCACCTTTCAAACAGTGTGTCCCTTGAGTGGACTCCCTCTCCTTTTGAAGGGTTCCCAAGGGACCCCTTTGAAAGACTTTTGGATCATTGACAGTGTGTGACTGTCCTCTTACTTGCCTACTTGGCTGCTACTAGACTCTACAGAGTCCACTTCCTTTGGGTTTCCTCCATGCTAGAGTTTTTGTGGGATACTTTCCTTGTAGGTCTATGGGCATGTGAGGCGCTTACTTAATGAGGTTTCCTTCATGTGAGAGATCTTGGGGGTTGCCTCCTTGTAGGTCCATGGGCCTATAAGACACTTTCTTTTTCCAACTTCATAGTTCTGAGCAACTATGGGGTCCTTTGCTTGCCCTGCGCCTTCAGATATGCTAGATCGAGCTCTACTTCCTCGATGGTTTAGGTATACATTTCTAACCCTACTCTTTCTTGATCTACTTTATCGAGCACTCATCAGTATTTGTACTTGCTAAAGTGGGGGAAAAATGTATAGGAGCAAATTTGCACCCCATGCACAAATCCCCTTTTTGCCTTTATCCACCTTAGAAAACCAAGTTTGAAGGCTTAATTCCACCTAAGCCTATTGCTTGCATCACACTTGGCAGTTGTTTTGAGCGTTGGTGGAGGAATTTTTGTTGGGGATGACTATGTGATGCACAGACATTTGTGCAATGCACTTACATCCCTAGTAGATTCCTACGGCTAAACCTACAGAGGCGTTACACTTCTCATTGGGAGTCAAGTTGTAATGCCCCCTTCGGCCGAGCGACCCAAATATGGTCATTTTTCTCTATCTTCTCTTCAAATTTATTTCTTGAGCAAGTATTTCAGCCTCTAAGCATTCAATTGATCTTCTACACTTACCACACAAGCTTCAACACACTCTGTTGCATCCACTTCAAGCATTCAAGTAGCATTCTTGCACATCATTGCAGCCAAATCAACACTCCATCACTTTGGTAGAGCAAGCTTGGGACCATGCCATTGCAGCAGAGGCTCTAGTACTCTCATATTCTCCCCCAAGCAACCTTGAGTGCTCTTGGTTGAGGTGGTAAGCTTCCCTATCCTCTCCTCTATCACTTGGATGAGTTAGCACTTTACTATTTTGTAGTGCTTTAGTGCTCTTTACTACATTATTTTCTTTATCTCATTCCCTTGGTTGTCTTTGGAGGTGGAAACACCTAAATGGGGGGCTAACTAAGGCAAACCCCTATATAGCCACCAAAAAATTTTCCTTTCTTGTTATGTGTAGAAGTACATGCTCCTCTAGGGATCAGCTCGCAAACAAATTCTTTGGTGAGATCCTTCTTTCTCTCTTCACTCTTGCATTCTTTCTTTACAATATTAGAGAATATTTCATTTACTTAATCACATCATTTTTTCCCTTTAGTTAGTTAGCTAGTCCGTTAGCTAGTTTTTCTTGGTTTGACCTCACCTTCACTGTTGTCTGGTCATACGAACACCAGTGCACTTTAGAGACACTAGCGTGCTAAGCTATTGTTCAGAGATCGCACTTTTGTCCTCAGATAGAGAGCTTCATGAGGCATAGTGTTGGACTTGAAAACTGGCTCGCCTAGCCCCTTTCCTCATTTCGAGTCTGCAGAGTGACTGAGAGGCCTCACAGTCCTCATTAGTATCGCCTTGCATTTCCTAACACTGCACTTAGTTGAGGTAAGTTAGGGCAGCCTCTTGCGTCTTGGCCCTCTGTGACCTGGGGTCTTGCATGTGGTAGTCCTCCTATCTTACAACATCGTAGAGTTATTTTTTTAGAGAAGTGGTTTAGACTAAATGGTCTAACAAAGAGTATAGTCTCAAAGATTTGAGATACCAAATTTATTGGGTATTTTTGGAGAAAACTATGGAAGAAGTTAAAAACTGACTTAAAGTTTACTTTTGCACACCATAAAAAACTAGTAGGTAGATAGAGGTGGTAAATAGGATTTTGGGAAAATTTCTAAGATTCCTAGTAGGAGATAAGCCCAAGGGATGAGATTTGGTTTTTCTATAGGTAGAGTTTGCATGTAATAATTTTGTGAATATGAGTATTGGTAAATCCCCATTCTAGATTATATATGGGAGTAGTCCAAAAAATACTTTTGAGTTAAGAAATATTGATAAAGGAGATAAGAGTAGTGCTAAGGCTAAAGAATTTTTGGAACACCTAAAGAGCTTGTATGAAGAGGTAATAAATCACATACTTAAGACGAATTCTTAGTACAAGGCTAAGGTGTATCAGAAGTAGATATTTAAGGAATTTTAGGTTGGAATGAAGTCATGGTTCACTAAGGAAAGAAAGGTTCCCAATGGGAACATATAACAATTTAAAACAGATAATTTTGGAGCATGTAATATTCTAAAGAAGCGTGATTCAAGAAATCTGATGAGATAAAGTTGTTGAGAGGGATAAACATCTCTCATGTGTTCAACATTGTTGATTTAACAAAATATCATGAAGGATATATGGAGGATGAACAAATAATAGAATAATAGAATATTTTTGCACCTACTTTAGAGAAGGACGAGATAGAAGACATCTTGGAAATCCATGTGGGTAGAAGTATAAGAAACAAGAATATGAAGAATATTACTTGGTTAATTGGAATGAAAGGCCTATTGAATATTTTTCATGTCTATCTAAAGCAGAGGTTGACCATCTTAGTTTTACTTAAAACACTTGAGATGTGACAAGGTCACTTCTCAAATTACCCTAGGTGTTTGATGGAGGAG
Organism: Sequoia sempervirens; assembly: GCA_007258455.2. NCBI lineage: Eukaryota > Viridiplantae > Streptophyta > Pinopsida > Cupressales > Cupressaceae > Sequoia > Sequoia sempervirens. The sequence goes on from VDFB02054934.1 coordinate 92,805, forward strand.
CATCTAAGGTGTAAGAGCAATCGTGCATCAAAAAAATGTCTATTTTTTATTTTTGTTATGTTTGGTAAATAATTTATCATGAAAGGTTAAAAATGGAATGGTTACTATTTTTAGTAGTTGGAAGGGCTAAAAATAACATGTTACTATTTTTAGTAAGTTGGTATTTGTGCATGTATGGACATGAAATCTTACAGCAAGCTCTAGATTGGTGAAATGAAACCAATGGTGAAGAAATCACTTGAATACCATTTTTCATTTGTGTATATGCAGGATCATGATGGGCCAAAAAATGGCAATATGTATGTGATATGATGGCCCATGTGGCTGATGACTTTTTTTTACCCAAAATTGATGAAACAAAAAGGGTTTTTAAAGGATATTCTCAAATTTCCACCAATATAAATTATGCTTTACTTTGAATTTAATTAATAATTATTATTCATTTTTTATTTGAATTATGACTAAAGTCCTGATTGATAGGTTGATTGAAAAACATCTATAGCTTTCAAATGGTATCACATTTTTTGAATCTGAAACATGTGTCACATTCTATGTTTCATATACTATAGGATTAAAAAAAGAAAAATTGAATTTCATGAAGTTTTGACCAAGTTAAGGTGGTCAGACATACAATTTTTATATTTTTTAAAAGTTGTAATAAAATATTCATAATTAATTATTTACCTGGAAAAAAATTATAAAAAAATATGCATCACATCTGGACATGAGTCCTCTACTTATATCTAAAATATTATAAAAAAATATTATCATTTTATTGTGGTTAGGGTGGTCAAACAAACACCTACTTCTTATTTTTTCTCTAAAATTTAAGCACTACTGCATTTAAATTTCAAATTGTCACCAAATAGATTTTTCTTTTTAAATAAACCTAGTAGTTTAGAAACTACATTCAATTTTCTATAGATTCTATTCTTACATAATTTTGAAATAATATAGATAACTTATTCAAATTTTTACGTCAAGTTGTCAAACTCTGATCTTTCTGAATTTTTTGCCACTTAATGTCCTGTTTTTTCCATGATGATCCTACACATACCCATTTGTGATAAAATATTTTTTTTTCCTTAAAATCCCTTTAAAATATTCAAAGTTAATTTTGAGCCACCTAGAGGTTTCACATGAGCTTGAAAAATGGCCAAAATTATAAATATCCCTAATGGGGCCTTTGTTACAACCTTTTCTCATCGAGATCTTTCCAACGGTGTGAATGGTTTGTCAATTGGATAGATGAGTCAAGAGTTATGGCTCCTAAAAGTTGGATTAAAATTTAGGAAATTTTTTAGGCCCAAAAAAGTGGTAGCTAAATTTGTTTGGTGACAAAAATGGAGGTGATAGTTAGTTGGAAAGGGAAAAAATGATAAAGTGGTGAGAAATGAAAGGAGAACCATTATGGATGGGAAAGTAGATGAATATCTTTCCTTTTTAGCATAGAATGAAGATTGGGGTTTTAGTGGCCATTATCGCCATTCACAAATTTGCATGTCTAATTTTCTACATGTTTTTGTAACCCAAATTTTTTTACTAGAAACCTTGTGACAAAATAGTTGTATTGCATTTGATTGCATGTATGTAGTCTATGATTTCATGAAAGTATAATAAATATGCATGTTTTTTGTTCCTGAATTTGATTGTCTGTGTAAGGTTGTGTTTGAGGGGGGGTCTCCCTTCATTATAGAGTTGAAGGAAATTTGATTGTATTCTTCTTATAAAGACGATTCAAGTGATCAACCTATTTTGCATGAAATTGACGTTTAGCATGCCCTAATTTCTTGCAACATGCACATTTAGGTTTCTCCTTCTTAGATGATTCCCCTTTGGAAGAGGGATCATTATATGTTCTTTTGTGGAAGTGGAAGTGGATTGTCTATTATTCTTAGGACTATTATTTTTCTTCTCTTTGTCACTAGAACCCTTCTCATCCTTTGCAATCAAGGATTATGATTTTGAAGACATGAAGGTGTCCATTTGAATAAGCTTATCTTTCCCTAGTGAGTGACATTGAAAATCATTAGAAAAGCACATTGTATAGCATTGAAGGTAAACACAAACACTGAATATTCAAGTCCTAGCTTTGAGATAACATTGAATATCAATTGTGTATCTAAGTTTTCAAATTGACAATTATTCAATTATTCTATTAATGACTTCGATTTGGTGATGAAGCGTTGCATGATGTAAAAAATTCATAGATTATAAATTATTAGTTCATTTTATAATAAATATCATTAGATTTCATCTATTTTTTAAAACAAATTTAAAAATGTAGTCCGCATAACTCTAGGTATAGCCAAATGCTCAATGTAAAACAACTTAAGAGAAACACACAAGCACAAAATTAACTGCAAAGACTCAACCCTCTAAAAATTACACGAGAGCTAGATTTAACTTGAGATAAAAATAATAATAATTGATATTATTGAATTTTCTTTATCAAATACAAAATAAAATAAAAAACATATAAACTTTAAAGAATCATTGTTCAATAAAATTATAAAAGAACCTCTCTTAATTATTTTTAAAATAAAAATTATAAAACTAAATTTAATTTAAGATAAGATTAAATTATTATTTTTGATTAAAAAAGATTAAACAAACCAACTAGAAAGATAACATCATATTAATCCATTGACCAGACCAAGCAGGAAAAAAACAACAAAAAGACTATGATATTGCTATCAGGATTCAACCGTGTAGTTTCGAGTCAAACTCATTGACCCATGTTTCATAATGAATGGGCTAAAGGGGCTCTATAATGAATGGTTCATAAGGGGCTCTATAATGAATGGTTCATAAGGCACAACACTTGCTGAAGGTTTTGCAAATGGGGTAACAACTCAAGCGGGCTTAACCTTGGAGAAAACTCCCTGGTTAAGCGCGCTTGAGCTGGAGCAGTACCAGGATGGGTGACCGATCTTACTGGTTTCACTGCGGAGCATCACCTAGATGCAATGAGTACTAATTGGACCATTCATTATCATGAGAGATGGGTTCTTGTGAACCACTGCTCATGAAACATGGGTCAATGAGTTTGACTCGAAAAACTACATGGTTGAATCCTGATAGCAGCAATATCATAATTTGACACCGTGGAAAATACTCCTACTTATCAATTGATGAGCTAAAGGGCTCTATAACGAATGGTCTATAAGGCAATAACACTTACCGGCCTTTGCAATCGGTAATAACTCGCCGGCTTAACCTTGAGAAAACTCCCCTGCTGCTTTGAGCCGAGCAGCATCTGTGGATGGGTGACCTCCCGACTCGGACTGCTTCACTGTGGAGCATCACCTAGATGCAATGAGTACTAAGTGGACCGTTCGCTATCATGAGAGATGGGTTCTTGTGAACCACTACTCATGAAACATGGGTCAATGAGTTTGACTCAAAACTACACGGTTGAATCCTGATAGCAATATCATAATTTGACACGCTGTGGAAAAATACCTCCTACTTATCAACTGATGAGCCAAAGGGCTCTATAATGAATGGTTCATAAGGCACAACACTTGTCGTGGTTGTAATAATCCGCTTAACCTTGAGAAAACTCCCCGGTTAAGCGCTTGAGTTGGAGCAAAGCACGGTGACTCGGACGGACCAAGACACTGTAATCACCCAGATGCAATGAGTTCGGCGGACTATCTCGACACGCGAGAGATGGGTTCCAGCCACTACTCATGAAACATGGGTCAATGAGTTTGACTCAAACTGAACTCCTCGATAGCAATATCATAATTTGACATCACTGAAAAATACCTCCTACTTATCAATTGGATGAGCCAGCAATTCTATAACGAATGGTTCATAAGGCACAACACTTGGTCAAGGTTTTGCAATGGTAATCAATCCCGCTGGCTTAACCTTGAGAAAACTCCCCGTTGCTGCTGAGCCGAGCAAGCATCGGATGGGGTGACCACCGGACGGACCGCTGCTTCACTGCGGAGCATCACCTAGATGCAATGAGTACTAAGTGGACTCATTCGATATCATGAGAGATGGGTTCCGGTGAACCACTACTCATGAAACATGGGTCAATGAGTTTGACTCGAAACTACACGGTTGAATCCTGATAGCAATATCATAATTTGACACGCTGTGGAAAAATACCTCCTACTTATCAACAAAAAGACTACCAAACATGACACAACAAAGAACAAATTAATATTATTAAATTTTATTTTCCACAGATCATGTGCTGTTCGGGACCTTAGAGTCAGGCTCTACCGTTTCCAGCGATTGGACTGTGGACTGCGAACGCATGATTGCCTTTGATATGTGCGGGGTTTGGCAGCAGACTTGATGCGCTGGCTCAGCTCTTTCTGTGCGGAGTGGGCTTGTACGAAGCTATTCTTTGATAAATGCGAGTCCTTCCAATATTGTTTCTCATACTTGGGTAAGAAAAAATTATGAAGTTTTGTGACTTAATATTTAATATAAACTTTAAACCTAATTGATAGTAAAAATAAAATATGATAGTAAGTAATATTCAAATAATCTTTGGTGTGGATTTATTTTACATATTGTTAAAGTAGTTTTAAACTTGACAAAGGTAGAACATATTTACGATATTATGTGCATACTAGGATTTTTTTAAGTGATTTAGAACCTAATTGGTCTCCATGAGACTAAGTCTCTTGTTAGAGCTTTATTATTATTATTAAATTTGTAAGATTATATAGATGATTATGTTGACTATTCCATACTGGATAATTGATTTATTCAACTGTACATGTTTTGCTAACCATCTTAAATGGGTGAGTAAGTATAATGGACATAAGAGCCCAAAATGGCTAATCATTTGTTTGTCTCTTATTCCACAAGATATTCCAAAATGACTACTTTTACTTTCTATGTATTCAATTATGACTAACATTTATTAAATAAATCACTTGAAAATATTTAATGAAGATGATATTATTTATTCTTATTTGTATAAATATTATTCATTTTTTAAGATCAAGTGGGTTCTTATAAATTAATTGGTTAGTTGGAAGAGTTGAGAGATAAAGTTAATTAATTAAAATTAGGGATGCAAAGAGGAATAATTCTAATTAATGGATGAAGATGTTATTATTTATTCTTATTTTTATAAATATTATTCTTTTTTTTTATCAAGTGGGTCCTCATAAATTAATTGGATAGTTGGAAGAGTTGAGAGATAAAGTTAATTAATTAAACTTAGGGATGGAAAGAAGAATAATTATAATTAATTGATTAAAATAATTCACAAAGAATTTTATCATGAAAGTAATTAGATAAGAATGGTTTATTTTTTCAATTTATAAAAATGAATATGAAAATATATAGATAAAATTGAGGTGTCTAAGTGATAATGTGATATATTTAGTGTTATAAAAGGTAAATTTATGGATAATATTAAGTGATCAATTCTAGATATTTCAATTAAGTAAATACAAAGATAATAAATAATATTTCATAAATTATAATATCATATATTTCTTAAATTATCATATCCATAAATTGATAAAAAATAATAAGAAAAATAAATAAAAATTACTAAATGATATATAAGAAAACATATATCTATAATACTCAATACACAAACTATTAATATTCAAATATTTAACAAATCTAACTATGAACATTTATTCATTTATTATTATTTCTAATAAAATAATAATAATTAATAGAATTTATTTATTTGAACACACTATTAAAGTTTAAAATCTATGAATTATATTGATCAATTTAATTGTCAAGCATTAATAACAATAGCTAGACACCTCTCTAGAAACCTCTCTAGAATCCTCTCTAGACACCTCTCTTATATTGATCAATTTATTTATTTGAAAGATCATCAACACCTCTCTAGACTCCAAACTAGCTAGACAACTCATGAGGAAAAAGTGTTAAGGATGTCAATGAGGTGGGAAGCTCCATAATGACTACATAATAAATTCCTAAGTAGGCATAAGTTAGCCTATGTGTATGCAAAGATTATGTATACACTAGCATCCCTGTTAAGCATAGCTTAGGTGGGCGTGGATAAAATGGGTCCTGACTACTAGACTAGTATGGTACCCATGTATAATGCAAAATAAAATGAGTCCAAAAAATAAAGCTTGATAAGGTACTCATGTACAATGCAATCTCTCTAAAAAATGGAGTAATATAGAAAACCCAATGGGAAAAAACTATCCTCCAAAAAAAGAGATGTGGAGAAGATTAGAAATCCCCCCCAAGGATGATGATGATGTTGATATAGACCACATGCCAAGAAGAGCTCGTAGATGAATGCAATTTCTCTCAGTGAAGGGTTTGGTGAAGATGTCAGCAACATGCTCTGAAGACTGGAAAAAGACTAAGTCGATGATCTGACCATGAATAAACTCTTGAATGTAATGCATATGAATATCTATGTGTTTGGTTCACTAATGTTGAACTAGATTTTTGCATATCTAAATAGTACTTTGGTTGTCATAATAGATGACTATAGGTTGTCTAAAAGGAGTACCAAACTCAGAAATAATTCCTTCAAGCCATATAGCTTCAGTAGTTGAGTTAACAACCTCCCTAAAATTTTCCTCTGTGGATGATATAGCAGTATCATTTTCTTCTTACGAGGCCAATTGAAGGACCTGAACCAAGTAAAAAGTTGTAACCTAAAGTGGACTTGTGATGCTCAGTGTCACCAACCCAATTTGAATATGTATAACCAACCAATTCAAGTGATGAACCAACTCTATAGTGAATCCCAAACCCAATAGTACCATGAAGGTAGTGAAGGATCCTTTTAGTTGCTTTCCAATGCAACTCATGAGGTTTTTGCATGAATCTCGAAACCATGCCTACTACATAGGCAATGTCTAGCTTGGTATGAGTTAAGTATATAAGACTACCAATAAATTGTCAATACAATGTAGCATCAACCAATGGTGTAGTACATGAAGTCTCAAGCTTGACTCCAAAAAGAAAGGGAGTTAGAGATGGTTTGCAAGTAGTCATATGAAACCATACAAGTAGATCAAGAGTATACTTGGGTTGTGCAAGAGTAATCCTTGAAGTTGACTATGAAATCTCAATTCCAAGGAAGTAGTGCAATAAACCCAAGTCTGTAATGTTAAATCTATCCTTAAGTGATGTCTTCACTGCTACAATGGAAAATGAAGTACTCCCAATAAACAAAATATCATCAACATATAGAAATGTTAGAAAAAGAAAGGTGAATGGAAATAATAGAAGCTTAAACTTAATGTAAATTAGACTATATAATGTAAACCATATGGAGATTTAAAACTGTAAACAATGAAAAATACAAAGAACAGAAAGAACAACATACAACACAGTGTTTACGTGGGGAAACCCTTTCAGGAAAAAACTCCACCAAAGAAGAGATGAATAGATGTATTAAAAACAATGGTGTTTCACAATACAATCACTCTAACTCCTCTTTCTTCCTTCAATCCGACAACACAACCACCACAAAGAAAATTGATGAAGAAATCACACACCAAACTTTAACTCCAAGCACCTGTTATAAAGAATAACTTAACCCATGAAGAATGGTGTCCAAAATGGTCTAAACCTCACACTCCCACCTTGGAATCATCAAATTCAGCTCATAATGATCTCTTACAGATCCTCTTATAGTTTTCATAAAGCATCTTTCATGCATGGGTGCCTAGGGACCAAGATAGCAAATATTCCATCATAAATGCTATCATAGTCATCATATAATCTTATGACAGGTGTCATAACTATCATAGATGCTCTTAAAACTTATGGTGGGTGTCTTTACATGTCATAATACAATATTCCCAAGTTGGGTGCCTAGAATCTCTTAATTGGCCATTTTACCATTACCGTGACAACTATCCAATAATAGTAACTCAATAACTCCCTGCCAGTAAAATGATAATTACCAGAGGGTAAAAGCACAAAGTTGTGTCACAATTTTGGCCAAATAAATAGTTTTGAGCAAAACATTTTTTATCAAAACATCTTTGGTCGAATAGGTTTTGACCAAAACCACGTGGCCTATATGTGGCACACAGGGTTTCAGTTGAATAAGTTTCACTCAAATCCCAAAAAATTAAAATTTTCCTTTTCTTGCTTTGAAATTGGCTTTGAAATTGGATTTTTTAATGTGCGAGGTTTCTATAGAAAGGGTTTCGAGTGAAACCCTTTATACTAAAACTATCTATGTGGCACCCTAATTGACAGCCAACTCAACTTTTTTCAAAAAAAAGAAACTTTCAACTTCAACTAAGTATTTCTTTAGTCATAATGAGTTTTATACAAAAAAGAAAAATACCCTTTTATAGAGCTCAGAGTGGTGAATCCAAATATGTAATTTTTTTAATATTTTGATTAGTTTTAATATATTTTATTTTTAAAATATTGCAAGTAGGTTATTAAAGTTAAAAAAGAGGCTAATTAGAAATTTAAAAAACTAGTAAAACATATTAATTTTTTTTAAAATATATGGGGCACAACAGGAGAGAGTCTTCTTCAAAAGGGTATAATTTATTTTTTGAAAATGATAAAAAATATACATCAAAATTTGAATTATTTTTCCATGCACAAGATATTGAAGTTACATACTAGCAGAAAAAGAGATTAGGGAGAAATAAAGTTTTTTTCAATTTATTTCTTGACGGCCCATGAAGTCACTTTTTTCTAAAAAAAATCAGCACTCCAAAATCTATTCTTAAATTGATAAAAAAAAGTAATGATTTTTTTTTTTTTAAATCTGAAAAAATTACAGGAATAAAATTCATCAAAAGTTCTACATTTCATTAGTTTACATCATTTTGAAATTCAAAACATAAAGACCACTTTTATATGGTTGAAGTTCAGATTATTTTTTTGTTGTTGGTCGATTCCTTTATAAAGTGTGAGACAAGTTTGTGCTTTTATCGGGGCCAATAAAAATAAATTACCATTTTCAATGAAACCTCCAATCCGTTATGGGTGAATTACAAACAATAATAGGAGAAAATTAAATACCAAATATTTATGAGGTTGATGGCACCTTAATCCCAACATTCTCCCACTTAACATCATACATTATAAATACACCCATAGAAAAACATAAATCAACTAGGCACAAGTAGCAAGGCCCATGGCCTCCCTACACCAAGTAAATTTCTCTATGGTCACGGGTTTGGTAAGAAAATCTGCAAAATTCTCCTGTGTTTCAATCTTCTTCAGCTATATCACACCATTATTAATCAACTCACAAACAAAATGATACTGGATATCAACATGCTTAGTTCGAGCATGATACGTTGAATTCTTAGCCAAATGAATTGCACTTTGACTATCATAGTTAACTTGAAAAATATTGCAGTCAAAACCAATACCTGTACACAACCTTTACAACCAAAGTACTACCTTAGAGACATGAGTATCAACCCTATACTATGCTTCAGTAGTGGATAAATCAATTGTCGGCTACATTTTACTCATCCAACTCACTGCTCCTCTAAAAATATTAAATACATACCCACTGGTGGACCTTTGACTATCCAAGTCACCTACCCAATTTGCATAAATAAATCTTATATGTCCAATGACTTGACCACATTATCAGTGCCATGATAAACCAAACAATAATCAAAAGTACCTTGTAAATATCTAAATACCCTTTTAACAAAATTCCAATGCTCTTTACCAAGGTTAGACATAAACTTGCTTAGAACTCCCACTGCTTGGGCTATATCTGATCGAGTGCAAACCATTGTATGCATCAAACTACCAATGGCACTAGCATAAGAAACCTTAAACATATCCTCAATATCATCAACAAAATTAGGACACATATCAAAGGTCAACTTAGTACCAATTGGAAATGGAATACTAACTGGTTTATAATCATGCATATTAAATGTCTACAAAATAGTATCAACATACTTACTCTAACTCAACCAAAGATTTGTGTTACCATGATCTCTTCTAATTTCCATTTTGAGAATGTATTTAGCAGCCCCCAAGTCCTTCATATCAAAATCACTAGAAAGTTGTTTCTTGAGTTCACCAATCATTACCTTGTTGTTACCAATAAACATGTCATAAACATACAAGATAATAAATAGAATATGATCATCAATAACCTTAATATATACACAATGATCCTCTTCGCTCCTATGAAATCCCAAATTCAATTCAAATGCATCAAACTTCTGATACCACATCCTATGTGACTATTTCAAACAATACAAAGACTTTTTTAACTTGCAAACCAATTTTTCTTTTCCCTTCACAACAAAACCATTAGGCTATCACATATGAATCCCCTCCTCAAGATCCCCATGTAAAAATTAGTTCTAACATTTATTTTCTCTATCTCAAAATCACAAGAAATAACAATAGATAACAAGAATCTAATAGAAGTTAATTTAGCAACAAGAGGGAAATTTTCACCAAAATCAACTCCCTCTCTTTGGGAGTATTCCTTAGCCACTAATATGGGCTTATACCTTTCCAAGTGACCATCTGCTCCAAATTTCTTTTTAAACACCCATTTACATCTGATGGGATTTTTTCCTTTGGGAAAATTAACAAGATCCCAAGTGTTATAGTTTTCCAATGCCATCATCTCCTCTTGCATATCCTGCAACCAAAACTCATTATCCTTTGAAGAGAGAGCCTCCCTGTAAGATCTAGGTTCATCATCAACACTTAAAAAAGAAAATATACAATGGAAATCAGGTGGGCTATACCTATCGACTGGATTATGTTGTCTTGTGTATCTTCTGAGAATAGGAGAATTCAAGGCTCTTGTTGTTCTTGATCTTGCTCAACCTATTCCCGATTTTCTTCCTCATTTTCTTCTGTTTGATCAATAACTTCTTCTAATTCCTCATCTTCTTCCTCCTCATCAAATCCATCTCTTTGTTCTTCTTGAGGTGTATCTTCTTGCTTAATTTAAAAATGCACACTCTTTCCCTTATCCTTTTCCTTTGGTTGTTTAGGCATATAAATAATGCTAGAAGCTCCCTGAAAATCACATCTCTAGAATGGATATTTTTCTTGGTTAGAGGATTCATAACTTATAACCTTAACATTATCACCATATCCAATGAAAATGCACTTTTCAGTTTTAGGATCCAACTTAGTCCATTTTTCTTCAAGCACATGAACATAAGTCTCATAGCCAAATGCCCTTAAATGTGAAAAAAATGGTTTCTTATCTTTCCACATCTCATAAGATGTTGTTTCAAGAGCTTTACAAGGAGATCTATTAATCAAGTAACAAGCAGTACTTATAGCTTCTCCCCAAAAACATTTATCAAGTTGTGAACCACTTAACATGCTTCTAGCTCTTTCCATGATCGTCTGATTCATCCTTTCTACCACACCATTCTACCAAGGAGTGTATGGAGTAGTTTTATGTCTAACAATTCCTACATGCTTACAAAATTCATCAAATTCCTTAGAACAACATTCCCCTCCATTATCAGACCTTAATACCTTAATTTTATAATCTAATTATTTTTCGACTAAGGCTTTAAATTCTTTAAACTTAGTTAAAACTTCAAATTTATGTCACATAAAATATAACCAGGTAAACCTTGTAACAATATTGATAAAGAAGATAAAATATCTAGATTTCCCAATTGATTTAACATCCACAGTCCACCAAACACATTTTTATGAATTAATTCCAATTTAACTTTAGATTTTGTACTGCCAAAAGGAAATGATTTTTTGTTTTGTTTACCAAACACACAATGTTCATAGAAATCAAAACTTTCATCAAAATTGTAATACCCCTCATACTTTTAGACTTATTATTTTTCTGTGCCTTGCTTGGATACTCTGATGGTACTAGTATTGTTTGATTCGGTTAGTTGACATTTGATAACACTGTTATTGTTTGATGTGGTTAGTTAGATGCTTGATGATGTTGCTATTTCATTATGGACATGATTACTTTATATGACATTATGATTGGTTATATCAGTTGATTTTCTGAATTATGATATGATGCAGTGATTTAAATTAATATGTTACGAGATGTTTGTTAATTAGAAATGTAATTCATTGATTATGTTATAAATGTTAGAATAGGTGTGACGAAGGACAATATAGCATCACTCGTTCACGAGTGCCCTGTTATGTTGCGATTCCTTCTCACAATGCAGTAATTTGATTTAATGCTTTGATATATATATATATATATGCACATGTACACAACTTCGTTTGTATGCAGGACTGCAGGTACAAGTCTCGATTCCACCTGCTTCGGCAGGACAGGGCGAGCACCAAATTAAGCCAACGGATAAATGTTGATACAGAGGTGATGATGAAGTCCTTCCGTCCCATGATGTCAGATCGTCTCGTTTGTCTGGTATTGTTTATTTTCTGTAATTGTCATCATTGTGGTTGTGTTGTGTATGTCGTACTTTATTAATGTGAGTGGTTAATAGGTGGTGATTTAGTTAATTGAATGTGGATAATAATTGGTTATTTTAATGTTGATTATTTGTATGAAAATATTTAAATGTTTTATTTAATTTTTATAAAGTCATGTGTTTTGATTAAATAATAATTAAATAGAGCCAGGGGATCCCATGAGAGTTATGTGATGACCCTCCCTACTTGACACCCGTCTGACTTGTTCTTGTTGCCTATTGGAATGGTGTATTGAATGGTTGATTCAGAGTTATTATGGAATCGTGGTCTTTATATTGGTTCTGATTTATTTGGAAATGTATTTTGGGTGTTGGTTCGGTTCTTCTGGATGTTATCTTTTTGTGATGTTCCTTTGAACTCTTGTGATTTGATTTATGATTGTTAAGGTGTTAGTACTTCATATTATCGTAATGTGTTCTTGGATTAATCTTGTCATGTGATTTGTAAGTTGATGGTTGTTCTTTATAAGCTTTGAGTTGTACTTGTTATGTATCATGTTGTTGAGTCGGTTTGACATTCATGGTCGGTTTCACTTCCTCGTCACCTCTGAGCACGGGGGGTGACTTACTTCGTAATTCACATGGTTGGGTGGAACGTGCTCCGCACCCGTTGGGTTCCCCATCAGCGTCTTGTCATCTCAGCTTTCCACAGTGCAGATGTTCCAGTGATCAGTTGTACTTCATGTTCATCATTCTTATATCAATCCCCATGTTGGGAAATTCAATGTAACTCATGTATCAAAGAAAATTGTAATGTAATATTATTTCAATGATGTAATAGTTAGGTTTGATTTGGATTTGTTAAAAGATTTATCTCGGATGTAATTGTGCGATGTTGTCACACTCGCATCATGGCTATCAGTTGTATCATTGTATATGTTTTTCTTAAATTAAATGGTTATGTTGTTTTGGTTATCTTTATTTTGTCATGTGGTTGCAATGTAACCTCGCGTGCCCCAGAGAACCAAGTGTATTAATGTTATGTGTTATGCTATGTGGTTATGGTTTAATGTTGTTACATGTTACTTCTATTATTTAAAAAAAAAAAAAAAAAAAATTATTCGTGTTATGTGTGCGTTCTCTGGGGTTTGCACGACGGGCGTTACAACTTGGTATCAGAGCCAAGGTTGCAAACACTAGGGTCTTTGGGTAGTGTAGTCCATTAGGTTACCGTTTGTGCAACTCTTGTGCTCATGTTGGACTTTATCTTGTGGCGCAGAACTATGCCTCAAGGTAGAGGACGTGGCCGTGCAAGAGGCCGTGGTGCCGGTCGTAGACCAAACCGGCGAAGCCCCTCAGTTCCTAGCTCCCATGGTTCTGAGCATGAGGAACATCAGAGTCATCACAACATTCCATCAGGTGGCCAGAATCCGGCACATCCTGGTCTTGACGGTCAGTTACAGCATATACTTGGAGAGATTCTTGACCGATTGGGACCCAAGCCAGATGAGGTACACCAGGTGGAGAGGGAGAGAGAGAGGTCTCTGAGGCGCAGGGATACAGATGTGGTTCCAGATGCAGTCATAGCAGGCCATATGAGAGATCTGATGAGGGCACACCCTCCTACTTTTGATGGTTCTGGAGGAGGTCTTGAGGCTGAGACCTGGTTAATTGACTTGGACCGTTGCTTCGCCATGCACCCCTACGGTAGCAATACCAAGGCTCGGTGCGCAGTGATGCACTTGCGAGGCTTCGCGTCCACTTGGTGGCGCCTTGAGGAATAGAAACTGCATCTTGATCTCAGTATGGTTACTTGGGAGTTGTTCTTAGACAGGTTCAGAGCTCGTTTCCTCTCAGAGCACTGGAGGCAACGCAGGGCCGACGAGTTTCACGATCTCAAGCAGTTGTCTATGTCAGTGGAGCAGTATGAGAGGCGCTTCTACGAGTTGAAGCAGTATGCAGGGATTAGCCACGATGAGGGCATGTTAGTGCAGCATTTTGTCCGAGGCTTGAATGCCCGCATCAGTGGTGGTGTACGAGTCTTCGAGCCGAAGACGATGGAGATGGCAGTGGAGAAGGCTCGCTTAGTGGAGGAGAATTTGGCCATGGCTTTGGGTGGTCACATCAGAGTACAGATTGGTAGCATGCCCACACCTGGTTATGTTGCTCATGGAGGACAGTTGCAGGGAGCAGGAGCTTCTAGGAACATGAACCCACCTTCTAAAGGGAGTCCGCAACGTCAGCAGCAACAGCATCAACAACAACAATCGCAGCCGAAGCATGAAAACTTTCAATCTCAGCAAGGTGGCAATTCGCAGTCTCGTAAGGATCGGAACAGGATCAGGCACCAAATGCGACAGGAACGTTTTGCCGAGTCAAGCAAGCTTTCAACAATCCAATTTTCCATCTGAGGGCAGAGGATTTGGCCGAGGTACTGGTTGCTACTCATGTGGGCAACAAGGGCATATCGCTAGAGTGTGTCCACAGAAGAGTACTTCTGGATTTAATCAGAGACCTGCCGCTTCAGAGCCGACGGTGGGAGATGTGGGTAGATCTCATCGAGTGTTTTCCGTTGTCGACAATCGTCAAGCTGGGTACCAGGATGCAGGTGCAGAGGCTTCTGGTAGAGGACGAGGCTCTGGCTTCGGAGCTCGTGAGTGAGCCCGAAAGGGTTCGATGGTGTCCTAAACGTTGTGATCTTGGCGTCATGGGAGGATGTCTCCCTTATTTGAGAATCTTAATTTTTCTTTTTATTCTGTTATTTAATGGCTTCTAGGAGTAAGCCATATCCTAGGGGGGGAGGATGTAATACCCCTCATACTTTTTAGACTTATTATTTTTCTGTGCCTTGCTTGGATACTCTGATGGTACTAGTATTGTTTGATTCGGTTAGTTGACATTTGATAACACTGTTATTGTTTGATGTGGTTAGTTAGATGCTTGATGATGTTGCTATTTCATTATGGACATGATTACTTTATATGACATTATGATTGGTTATATCAGTTGATTTTTTGAATTATGATATGATGCAGTGATTTAAATTAATATGTTACGAGATGTTTGTTAATTAGAAATGTAATTCATTGATTATGTTATAAATGTTAGAATAGGTGTGACGAAGGACAATATAGCATCACTCGTTCACGAGTGCCCTGTTATGTTGCGATTCCTTCTCACAATGCAGTAATTTGATTTAATGCTTTGATATATATATATATGCACATGTACACAACTTCGTTTGTATGCAGGACTGCAGGTACAAGTCTCGATTCCACCTGCTTCGGCAGGACAGGGCGAGCACCAAATTAAGCCAACGGATAAATGTTGATACAGAGGTGACGATGAAGTCCTTCCGTCCCATGATGTCAGATCGTCTCGTTTGTCTGGTATTGTTTATTTTCTGTAATTGTCGTCATTGTGGTTGTGTTGTGTATGTCGTACTTTATTAATGTGAGTGGTTAATAGGTGGTGATTTAGTTAATTGAATGTGGATAATAATTGGTTATTTTAATGTTGATTATTTGTATGAAAATATTTAAATGTTTTATTTAATTTTTATAAAGTCATGTGTTTTGATTAAATAATAATTAAATATTAAAGGTATTTTAATTATTTTAATTAATTATTAGGTGGGGATAATTATTAGAATAATTTATTTAATTAAATAGAAAATGTGTTGTGCAAGAAAAGTTGCAAAACAGGAATTAAAGCAATAAAACAAATAAAAGAAAAAAAAAGACAGTGTGAGCCAATAGGGTTTGAGAGTTGGGAAGAAAGCTTGTTTTAAAGATTTGATTTTCTTCTAATTGGAATTTTTGAGAGTTTTGAGAAAAGGGGGCAATATATTTTTTATTTTATGATGAATTTTGGAGAAGTTCACACACACACAGAAGATCTGAAAGTTGAAGTTGCTCAAAGTTCGTTCTGGGCTAAGGATTTGGAATCAAGTTCGAGGGCATCAGAATCAAGCAGGCAACCTCAGAGTTTTGAATAAGCATTGGACATCAGGTTCTTCTTATACATTCTTTCTAGTATTTGCTTTCATCTTTGTGCTTTAGAGAAAACAAAACAAAATTTAGTAAATATGGTTTATGTGAAGAAAGGAAAATAAACTGTTATTCAAATTAAAAATTAGTGAAGGATCTTAGACCTGAAATCAAGAAAAATATAAGTTATTGTTCTGTTCTCAAATTTGTCAAAAACCAAAAGAAACCCTATCATCTGAGATTTCCAACTCAACAAAAAAAATAGGATCTTAAGAAAACAATATCTTTATTAGAAATAATAAATTTGAAGGTTTTTGGGAACATCTGTATATAGCTGAATCTATTCGTTATTCTGTATATTCTTCTATTATATTATTCACTTTTACCCTCTGATCGTTTAAATATATATATATATATATATATATATATATACCTCTATTAAATATACCTCTGTTATATATAATAGTATTTTAAATATACTCTGGTATTTTTCTCCTGTGCGTCGGCCGAGGCCGTATTTTGGTCTGAAATTCGTATAAAAAAAAAATACAATAAAAAAAAATATATATATGAAATTTTGGTTTTTAAAGTTGTCTTTAGTTTTAAAAAATATATATATATAATAAAAAGTATATGTTTTGGGGAAGGGAAGGGGTCGTACCCCGTCCCTCCCCCTCTCCTGCACACGGCATCCCAAAGGACTGCCGCAGCAGTCCTAAGGACTGCCGTCCGCAGTCCTTTGGGACTGCTGTCTGCAGTCCGTCCGGACTGTTGTCCGTGTACTTTGTACGCGGGCAGAGCGGACTTTAAAACTTTTGTTTTATTTTTTTATTTTTATTTTGTATATTAGTTTTGATATATATATTTGTTAAAATTTAATAATAGTAATATATATATATATAAATATATATGTAAATAATTTATTAATTAATGTTATATTTGTTTTATTATTAGAGGAGTGTTTAATTTAATAAATATAATAATTATATTTAGTTTAATTAATTTATTGAATATAATCTTTTTAATTTAGTTTATTACTAAATATAATATTTGCAATTTATCCAAAATGTAATTCTGATTATTTTATTTAATATTTTGTTAGTGTATAATGTAAGTGAATTATAGTTTAGGATTAATTTGTATAAAAATCAAGGGGATTATTTTATTGGTTGGGCAATTAATACAATCGAGAATTTATTTATTTTTATTTGTGTTGTGAAATTATGTCGAGATAATGACAATTCGTTTTATTTGGTGTTAGGAATCTGATACTCTTTTGGGATTGACTTTAAGTTTATTTTATTTTAAATGCATTGTTCTTTTCCGTAATGGTCATCGGTTAGTGTTGAGCCCAATTAGGGTTAGGGTGAATCTTAGTTCCAGAGGCATGTTTTAGTCTTGAATGTTAGTCTTGTGTTGGTTTAACTCTTGAAGTTGATATTTGTTGACTTATGTTGGAAGGGTTGTATGGGGTTGTGTTTTGATTATGGATTATCGCGAGATGAGGAATGTCTCGCATGGTTGGTCTTGAGATTTCTGCTTTATTTGTTTTGGTACAACCCTTGCCTTATTGTAGGTTTCTGTTAAGGGTCATAGGGAGAGTGGCTCTTCGTGGGCGCCGGTGCCTCGGGTAAGAGGAAGTGCCAGGGGAACCCACGTAAGAGTAGTAAACAAGTGATAACCTAAAAATAGAATTTAGGGGGATGGGTAGTAAAACATACAAGATAAAGAAAAATGGATTCCTCGTCTATGCATTAGGGCTACCGTAGACTAGTGATAGACTGAGTAGGCCGTGGTAGGCAAAGTCGTAGTCTCATCTTCATGAGAGACCATCGGCTCCGCATTAGCTACCCTATGGTGTCGGTGCCTCAGTAGGAGGAAGGGCCAGGTGATCCATAGATGGGTGTCGGCGCCTCGATTAGGAGGAAGTGCCAGGGGATCCCATGAGAGCTATGGGATGACACTCTCCACTAGACATCCTTGTTGTTCGTGTTGTTCTTGTTGCCTCTGGATTTTGTATTTTTATGTTGTTCTGATTTGAGGGCTAGGGAATCCATAGGTGGGTGACGGCGCCTCAGTTGGAGGAAGAGCCAGGGGATCCCATGAGAGTTATGTGATGACCCTCCCTACTTGACACCCGTCTGACTTGTTCTTGTTGCCTATTGGAATGGTGTATTGAATGGTTGATTCAGAGTTATTATGGAATCGTGTTCTTTATATTGGTTCTGATTTATTTGGAAATGTATTTTGGGTGTTGGTTCGGTTCTTTTGGATGTTATCTTTTTGTGATGTTCCTTTGAACTCTTGTGATTTGATTTATGATTGTTAAGGTGTTAGTACTTCATATTATCGTAATGTGTTCTTGGATTAATCTTGTCATGTGATTTGTAAGTTGATGGTTGTTCTTTATAAGCTTTGAGTTGTACTTGTTATGTATCATGTTGTTGAGTCGGTTTGACATTCATGGTCGGTTTCACTTCCTCGTCACCTCTGAGCACGGGGGGTGAGTTACTTCGTAATTCACATGGTTGGGTGGAACGTGCTCCGCACCCGTTGGGTTCCCCATCAGCGTCTTGTCATCTCAGCTTTCCGCAGTGCAGATGTTCCAGTGATCAGTTGTACTTCATGTTCATCATTCTTATATCAATCCCCATGTTGGGAAATTCAATGTAACTCATGTATCAAAGAAAATTGTAATGTAATATTATTTCAATGATGTAATAGTTAGGTTTGATTTGGATTTGTTAAAAGATTTATCTCGGATGTAATTGTGCGATGTTGTCACACTCGCATCATGGCTATCAGTTGTATCATTGTATATGTTTTTCTTAAATTAAATAGTTATGTTGTTTTGGTTATCTTTATTTTGTCATGTGGTTGCAATGTAACCTCGCGTGCCCCAGAGAACCAAGTGTATTAATGTTATGTGTTATGCTATGTGGTTATGGTTTAATGTTGTTACATGTTACTTCTATTATTTAAAAAAAAATAAAAAAATTATTCGTGTTATGTGTGCGTTCTCTGGGGTTTGCACGACGGGCGTTACAAAAATAGGATATATTGTCTAACAACTTTTTATTCAAAATAAACTTTAAAGCAGTCTCACTTATAATAATATATTATTCATAACAATACTTGTATTATATGTTGATAGATGCATGTACATGAACACATGATTACTTGTGATATATTTGTGATGGGGAAGAAAGATTGTTAATAATTGATTTGAATGGTGAAACAAGTGATATTCCTTAAGGAACATAGTCCTATGTGTACATGAAATTAAAGGAAAAATATTTTCTATGAATTTATTTATCTTTAGTTTGGAGTCTTACTAAATTCATTATTGTATCTTAAACACAATATACAAACATGTAAGATTGAGTTTAAATAAATTCATGTCATGAAATTAGTCACTATTTAGGCATAATCTTAACTCAAGAGTGGTACATTTTCCTTAAGATCAAAGAAAATAACATTACTTACCACAATAAGTGTTATGAAAACCCTTATCAAAAAAAAAAAAGAAAAATTAGATTGAATTTTTTTATTAATTGTAGGTTAAATTGGGTTGTGACATTTGTTATCAGAACCTAGGTTGATCTCCAACCTAGGACCTACTACACTATCTAGGAATTAATTTGAATAGTCTTGAGATTAACCAAGTATCCAATGTTGGTACAAAATGGGGAGATCACAAAAACCAAAGGGGAACTCTAAAAAATGTTCAATCAAGAACTAGGGAACACCATATATGTACAACTATTCTTCAACAAAAAAATGAGGATATCAATTTGTTCATCTAACATTCAAATTTTAACATCAACATTAAACCATCTTAGTGTCACATGGCAAGAAAATTACTCAATAAGAAAAATTAGAGAAAACTTCCAAGGTTGGTAGCAAGAAACCATTAGTTGTCCATGTGAATTTCTATTTGAATGTGGTTAGAATATACCTAAAATTGGGCATATAGTATATGAAAGAACCTAAGAAAAGGGAAACTTATAAATAAGTAGAATAATTTTTTTTAAATAATCTTGATGCAATTTTAAAAAAATCCATAAGACTAGAGTAAATAAGCCTTAGTCTCTTGTGATTGGTATATTAAATATTAGATAAAGTTATCTATTTCTTGTACTCTTTAAAAATTGAATTCCTTTGAGTTCATTTCAATTGTCCATAAATGGGGAAACACTATTAGACCAACCAATCTTGTGTTAGATAGATGCAATGTAAAAATTCAAGGTAAAACTAGATACAAAAGTTTTAGGTGTGCCTTCATGTTAAAATTACACAATGTTCCTAGATCTTGAGGAATATATATAGAATGTTCATGGTTATGATTAATACCATAAGGGTGCAAATTAAACTTTGACAAGAAACAAAAATAAACCTTTAACAACATTAACCCTAGTGAATTTTCCTCACATTTCATCTAAATCTTAATGCAAGAAAAAAATCAACCTCACCAAAGGGATCGAATGTATCCCACTTGAATAAAAAGGAAATATACAACCACACAATATAGATAACACTGTAGATCAATAAAAGTTATGTTATAATTGTAGACACTTAAAATTTTCCTAATCAATATCATGCATTTGATTCGATCTATTAACACCAGTTTTGTCCTAATTCAACCATTTTCATCTATTTAATTAAATAATCCTAATTGATTAATTAAATTCATCATTTTCTTATATTAATTGGATAATCAACATTATTGGATTAATTCACTTCTTTCATGCTAATTTTCATCCTATTTGATTAAATAATGAAAATTATTTGATTAAGTGTCATTAATCTCACCCTTTTAATCAAATGATCTAATTGTTTAATTAAAATCCTAAATTCTTTCCTCTTGCATAATGAAATAATATCTTAATTATTTAATTGATAACTTCTAATTCCTCCAACTTCTCCCACTTGCAAGAGAATTTTCTCGAGAATATTGCTCCAATTCAAATTCAAATATTTCCCTCCAAATGGAAATATCTTCCAACAATCTTCCAACATTATTCCTAAAATTAAGGGACTTGCACATTATAATTCAATTAGAGCCCTTGATTAGAATCATTGATCTATGTCAATATTCAATCCCATCCATGGATTGGAATCCTTGATCCATGCCATACTCTATCTTTCAATTTCATCCATGCCATACTCTATCTTTCAATTTCATCCATTGATTAACCAAATCAATATTATCCATTCATTCAACTAAAAATCGTATAAATATCCCTCATTTCTATGAGTAATTCATCCACAAATAATTTGAGTACTCTTATTCTATAGGGATTCATATCCATTTTCATCATTTGTGAGAAATTTTCTGGTTCAATCTTCATTAACATATCAAATCAAAGCTTTACATCAATGGGGTTAGGAAATATTTGATTCTTCCACATCAAGTTAGCACTAATCCTCCAATGGGATAAGGTTTAAGTGTTTAATTAGGTTTCCTTGATCAATTTCATGTTATTTCATGTTTTAATGGATTCTTAGTTAGCATTTTAAGAATTTCATTGGGAATGTGGGTTCATTAGGTTGAATTTTTAGCTTCTTAGTTGATTCTAGGTGCATTTGATCTACATTTTATTCATGTTCACATATTTGGCATGGCCAATGGGACACACGCCCTTGATTTAATGAATTCTCTTGATTTTTCTCATGTTTTATAGGTACAAGAAATATATCAATGCATTCACAAATTACAGAGCACTTGCAAAGATAGTTCGATGCACTTGCATGACACAAAGCAACACATTTGAAAATTGTGACACACTTGCAAAGACAATATGATGTACTTGCATGACACAAAGCGGTGCACTTGCAAATAGCAACACACTTGCAAATGGAAACTCTAGCCACACACTTACATTCCTACTTTGGAACTCTATCTTCAAAGGACCATATCTTAGTCATATGATGGTATTTTTCAAAACTTATTTTTGAAATGGGGTAGAATTTCATGCTCTTCACATGGTGTAGGTGGTTTTCAATTTTTTTAGAGTTAAAATTTCCCTTGGTGCACCTAAAGTTAACTCACATTGCAATTTGGTCTAGGTTGTATGGTTTTTATGCTTAATCATTTGTCTAACCCTAACATCTTATTTTCTTGATTTCATCTAACATTTACAACATGAAGAATCTGAAAAGTGTTCATTAAACACTCATTTGGAAGTGATCTTAGAGCTAACCTTTACTTTATGCATTTCATATTTGTGTTTATCAACACACATAAATGGAATTAATCTTAGAGTTAGCTTTATTTTACGCATCTCACATTTGAATTTGGTGCTTAAAAATGAACAATTCAACTTGAATTTTCAATTTGTTCTTAAATTGAACCATACAATCTCACCTTGGTTTGGGTTTTAAAATTGAACAAAATAAATCTCACATTTCTTTTTGGTTCTTTAATATTCACTTCATATTTATCTTTGGGGCATCTAAAATGGATAAAGTGTGATGTGTCCTCTATACTTGGTATACTAGTAGTGTGTATCCTCTCTCCTTGCGCTTCGTGTGATCTTGAGTGAAGAGAAACACTCTTATTTTATACTATTTTTTCATTATAAACCATATAAGGCTTGCTATGTATCCTCTCCCATTATGCTTTGTGTGATCATGGGTGAAGAGAAATAGTATTCCTTTTTTAGTAGAAGGGGTCTTCCTTAAGATACATCCCACAATGGAGAACTCAAGGTGATCTCCAAGCACGTGTTCAGGAGGGCTATATACAAGGTGTGAAAAAAAAAGCTAGTACTACTTATCATGTGATGTATACCACGCATTTTCATTTAGATGTAGGTGTATAGACCACATGATGGTTGATTAGAGGATTTAGTGTCTCACGTTTGATGTTATACCACAGGTGTTCATTGAGTCACTATGATCCATTGCATTTAGAAGCCTAAGACTAGTTGGCCATTGTGTTCATTCATAGTAATGCATTGTGATATCGTTGTCATGAGAAGTTACTTACCATGTCCAATCCACAGTTCAGGTGTAAAGTGTCTTGCTAGAGGGTGATCCCACAATAGTGGTTTAAATTTTTTGGCCAAACTGGACACTTAATTTTTTTTAAACTAAATCTTCACATTCGATAACCTATAGTAGTTAAACCATGAAGAATTTGAAGATGATGCAAACTAGAGTCTCGTCACATTTTATCTGTAGATTCTAAAAATATTTTTTTCAAAATTTTTGGAATTAGGTTGCACTCTTTTTGCCATCTCCCACAAAAACTAGTTTTTTTCAAAAAACAACATTTTTAAAAAGTGACGCACACCGTATAACGCATACAATTTTTTCCTTGAAGGATAAAATTATAATTCTTTCAAATTTAGATTTGGAACTCTGATATCTAGTCCTTCCACTTGGTTAGATAGTTTTTTATTGAATATTTTTTCTTTAATCAAATTTGAAAGTCAAACCAATTACAATTCAGACATAATGCAACCATATAACGCATAACTTTTACTATATGTATCAATTTTTTAATTTTTTTTCTTTTGGATCAAGGACTCCAATATCTGGTGCACTCATATTTTTAAAAAAAAAATTGATAATCTTCTATTTTTCCACATGTTTAGAATAGAGAGTTTCATTTTCGGTGAAAAACCTATTTTTAATAAAACTTAAAAAACAAATAGATAATATAGTCAAAACATATTAAAATTATATTCATTGGATAGCCCGTTTTGAGGGAAACCTGATACCAGTTGGGTTTCTGAAATCTCCTCCATTTTCATTCTCAAATCAAGCTTCAAAGTGCAAAGATATGAGCAATTTTGGTGCCTAAGAGGGTGGAGGTGAAAATAGGGGGATTCGGTCGAACAACTGTTCGGTTGAATAAAATTCAAATGTTTGGTCGAATACAAGTTCAACCGAACAACTTTTACATATAATAAAAAAAAGATTTAAAGGGGTTTCAGTCGAACATGATAAACATGTTCGGTCAAACCACCTCTATTAAATATATATTTCTTTCTTTTGCTCGTTGTATTTTATAATATTCAATATTAATATAAATGTAAATTATATTTTTTTA